>NW_021011543.1:312473-431739 GCF_003987935.1 Bombyx mandarina
ATTAAGGAGCCATTTCATGATCTAGCATTCAATAGTCACGAACCAATATAATGTACTCTCCAAGAAGATTATTTTTTATTTTTTAAATTACACATAAAGGTAGTACCTACCCGCGCTGACACACAATACGCCACATCAACTTTCCAATCAGCAAATATCATATTCTAGAGGAGAGCGAGTTCAATAATCTAATTGATACCGTAACTCAGGGTATTAAGGAACCATTTCATGATCTAGCATTCAATAGTCACGAACCAACATAATGTACCTGATTCTTGAAGAAGATTTTTTTTATTTTTTAAATTACACAAAGGTGGTAACTACCCGCGCTGACACACAATACGCCACATCAACTTTTTACGTACACGTAACACGTATTCATGCTTTATTCTTTAAATTTTTGCGTTTTTAAATTGCTATTACGTCGTTGTGGGATACTATCTATTGAAGTCGTCGTGGCCTAAAGGATAAGACGTCCGGTGCATTCGTGTTGAGCGATGCACCGATGTTCGAATCTCAAGCGGGTACCAATTTTTGTAATGAAATACGTACTCAACAAAATTAAAAGTTCACGATTGACTTCCACGGTGAAGGATAATACCGTGTAATAAAAATCAAACCCGCAAAATTATAATTTGCGTAATTACTGGTGGTAGGACCTCTTGAGAGTCCGCGCGGGTAGGTGCCACCACCCTGCCTATTTCTGCCGTGAAGCAGTAATGCGTTTCGGTTTGAAGGGTGGGGCAGCCGTTTTAACTATACTGAGATCTTAGAACTTATATCTCAAGGTGGGTGGCGCATTTACGTTGTAGATGTCTATGGGCTCCAGTAACCACTTAACACCAGGTGGGCTGGGAGCTCGTCCACCCATCTAAGCAATAAAAAAAAGTACTACTAATATATTAGGTAATTTGCAAAAAATTATGATTTCAATTTGATTTTTGTGTTTAATTGACTGTTCAACTTATATACTAATATTAGTTTCGTTATATATTATGAATATAAGATTACAGCAGTCTGATTTAACTATAAAATCATATATCACACAACGACAAATTCCTAACCCAAATATGTACATTATAATTCTATATTCCAAATTTACAATGGACAAATCTAGTCTTCTCTATATATTTTTTCTCTCTAAGATAATTTTATCTGTGTAAGTTGTATTAACTATAATTAAGTCTACACGGTACAACAAAATTTTCTCTCCTTTACGCTAAAGTTGAAATTGGTCCCGCCTTCATGTTGTAAAGCAATTAATAAAAGCCACCAATCAACCTGAATGGGCCGGTAAAGAGAAAATTAAGGAGACGCTCGACCTCGGTTGCTCATTACGGAGCTGTATTAAAAGCAAAGGCCCTTCTGATAGAATATGCATTTTTACGAGCGCACGAGGCGCTTTCTCGTGCATGTTTGATGGGTGCAATCACAGCGCCAGCCCGCCCCACCGAGCGAGCCACCTGTGCCGCTTCTCGGGTCGGCCTTAGGGATTCTTCGACAGATCTTCAACAATATTATTTCCTCAAATCTTAACTAACTAATTTAAAATTGTTATTCCTTCTTTTTGTTCCGGAATTTACCGTATCATTTGCCCTAGTGCACTTTGTTTTTTTTTTCTTTCAACAAATGAATTTTTGTTTTTTTTTTTAATTTTCGTCACTTTAGATAACACTTTAATGTGGCTGTCATTATGTAGGCTTATGTGTATTACAGAAGGGCGGGGTAGAGTTGGGAGAGCAGGGAGGGAGTGCTGTAATCAAGAAGAGTACCCCCGTCCCCAGACACAAGCCTCCGTCCCCTCTCCCCGTCTTTGCGAGGGCAATGCCTCAAAACCTCTATTGACTTACCGTTCGACAAAGAAATATATTCACGTTTTCTTTCTTGATGTAAAAAAGAAACAATTTAAAAGTACAATACGCTTATTGATTTTCTGTGGGCGAATACATTTATTTACTAAATTATTAAAGAAAAATTATTTTCTTATTGTCTTAATAAGTACTAAACATTTTATTTCACTGAATATACTTATGAAATTATACGCAATCATGTAGTACCGTATATACTCGTAGTATAAAATGTAAAATGACAATTTGAAAACCAGCGTCAACTTTGTGATACTTCTAAATACTGTTAGAAATAACAGGAAAACGCTGTCCAATTAAAACTTGGAATAAAATAAAATTATGGTAGTCATACACGAAATGCTTTCTAATATCCAACATTTGTGCCAACAATTGGAGTGTAATCCACGGCTTTTATCGAACAACAAAAGTTGACCTGTCGTATCGTCTGGTCCGTGTGATATAATGGACTGATTTTAGGGTTGCGAGGAAAGCAATGACAAGCCGAAGTCCCCACAATACATCGTCGAACTCTGTTATGTTTGCGTACAGGCACCTCAATTATATTGCATTATGAGCTGTACCTCTTTCTAATACGGATTATATTCCTATCGAGTGAAAGTAAAAATTTGGCAAGAAATCAGTTGCCATGTGCATCCTGGGCCGCATGGCGCGCTGACAGCACCATGCTATTATAATTAAACTCACTGACACTGACTTACTGATCCTTAAAAAAAACGTGAAGTCAACAAGGTAAAACAGCAATCATTGTTTAGTTTGAAAATGTATAAATAATAGCGTTTTAATTGTGTAAATTGTGGTTGCAAGGTAATGTAGGGAGTCGACATGATTTCCACAAAATTAGGTCACAAAAAATTATCTAGCACTCAACTCTTAATTCTTATAGAGTTACCCAAAAACTATATTACATTCTGTTTTTTAAGGCAAGGTCTCTATCCTGATTTCCGTTTCTTGGATCAATTCAAGCACCGTGAACATTTAGTTATTACAATAATTAAAATTCAGCACATAAAGTCGCAAATCGAGCTATTAAGCGATATAATAGCTAATACCATTAAGCGATAAATGCAGCGAGCCGCGTATGAATAATTCCATTGGATGGATACAATGTACGGCTTTCGCTAAACGGCTCCATATTTTCAAAATCCCTACAGAGCAATAATATTCAATGAGTTTTGTGAGATGGCTTTATTGTGTGTCCGTTGGAGTGACAGAGAAGTCTTATGAGGGACATTGCATGGCAAATCCTGGAGATTAGCGAGACGAGAGCGACATGTGGCCACCCGGCACTTAGCACTCCCTGCGTGCGTGCCCTCCTCGGAGTCCCTACTCGTACATACCTACACAAAGTTACGGTGAAATCTATGTGTCACTTTGAAAATTATGCTTAGAAAATACTTTTGAAATACCGAATTATACCTGTTCATCTTTATTCTACATTTTAGTTATCTATTGCCGAAAATAATAATCCCAGTTATTTTACAAGTAGTTCTAACGCTACAATAATCTGTCCGGCTGCGCATATGCAACTCCAACTTCCTCTGGATACTACTCCTACTTTGGTATTATCCTTACGGATTGGTGGTATACCTACCTACCTTGATTCTTCTGTTACTTCAAGCGAGATAACAATGTCAATTCAGGGCGAGCATTCACGTGGTGGCGAGTACTACATCAGTTGAGCACTTATGGTAGGGTATAATATCATAAGCTCACACGGATTGCTACCACCGTAACCGTATTTGTCGAGCTCCCTATACTCGTCAAAGTCATTCTAAGTAAGCCCATAGGCTTAGCTTGAGTTTCTCGGCGGATCTTCTCAACGGTCACGATTCCGATCAGGTGGTTTTTAGGCCTTCGTTTAGCAACTGCCCCTGAGCTACTAGGTCTACTATAGATACGTTTGGGATGCTGTTAGCAAGCTAGGGAGGGGGCTCCGGCCCACTCAGCCTGGTGAAGCCGGAAAGGCCTACGGAGCACAAACAACTCCTAGATCCCAAAAATCTACCAAATAATATATAACAAAAATATGCAGCAGAATAAATAGGAAATACATGACGATTTCTAAGTTTATAATGTTCATTGTCCCAATGTAATTATGAGTACGTCCTTCACGTTCCTATGATGTTGTCAATGGCGGATCCAGGGGGGGGGTCATGGGGGTCATGACCACCCCCTGAGCTGGTTCCAGGACTTAGGTGGACCACTAATTTAATATAATGATTTTATTTATATATTTTGTCACCATACAGATTTTATGTAACTACATACCTTCAATATTTAATTAATTTAATATAATATAATAACTTTGTATAATGGCAAACGTTTGGGAACGAACGGATCTAAATTTGACTCTGTGACCCCCTCCTGGCGCCAAAGCTGGATCCGCCCTTGGATGTTGTTACGTTCAAGGGCTCTGTTATTGCAACAACAAATGTGCCTATAGCATGTCTCATCTATATACATAGGTATAGAATAGCCTGTCGGCCGTGGTTTATCATTTTCACGGCCTAACTAACTTTGATCTCACCCCTTATTCCAAAAAATTAAAAAAAGGATCAACGCCGTCGTACACTAGAAACAATCTATGCAGCAATTTCAAAATGTAACCTTATTTTTAATATACACTTATTGTATGTAGTATTTCCTTCTCTTATCGCAAATCGTAGACTTCATCAAAACAAATTTTTACGTTTCATCCTCGCTTTCTTTACGATAGACAGTGTGTGACCACGAAAACTGTAAAGTATTCAAAACGTCGGAAATAATAACAATACAAAATGCGAGAATAAACCGTAAAAGCAGTTTTAATTACACACATTTATTAGCTTTGATGTGTCTATCTATGTAACCGATAGTTTTTCAACATCATTTTCACTAACCTCAAGACGTCCGATTGAAACTTGAAAATCTGTACACATATCAAAAACCGATGTCAATATATTTTTTTTATAACTTTGATTATTATTTGATTTAAAAAAATGAGACTTAATATTTTTAGTATCGCTTGTTATTTATTTATTTAACAGCGTTTCTTATATCTTAACTACATTTACTAATTTTCTTACGGACGAAGCTATGCAAAGTATAATAGAACAATCAATAAAAGTTAATGGAACTCGAAAAACGACTATACCTGCAACGTTACCCATAATAATAACTGTTATCTGCTTTCGCATCAAATTAAAAAAAAATCTAAAGTACTGTTACAATTTCAAGTAGAAACATATCATGCACTAGATAGGTACACTTTCGTCTATAAAGATGATATGGGTAATTTGCAAATGGACGGATGACAAGTGCTTTTTAAATTCACAAATGAATGAAACATTTGTCATTGAGTGGTTCGTACAAAGGGAGTTGACAACAAGTGCTTGTACTATATTCATTAGTACAGCGATCCGATCTTTATTTGGGCGCGGTGTGTGTAGTACCTAGCCTGTATCTAAGGTCGCTACGGGTCACTTGGACTGTGGGCCCATTCGGTGGCATCGAAGCGTGTCGGCTCATAGCACTACCGATGCGACGCCATATGTTGCGCGCATTATCGCTCTGTGTTCGCTCCGCACCCCTTCAAGATTGATGACGATTCACTTCCATGAATGCATTCAAATTTATTAAGCCATGTAAATGTTATGCAATCACTTAGCCAAATAGCTCGCGAAATTTTGTTCAAACCTATAAAAGTTATCACTTTTTATTATTACGAAGCTTAACCTCAATATCTGCATATTGTTTGAAGAATAATCATTCTTTCCAGTGAAATAATTTTGTGAATTTCACACACTGTTTTTAAAAAAACATTGTGTCTTCACATGTCTGGTTGGCTTACATAAAGGCTCGTTAAGGTATTCTCACCGTCTTAATCGAGACAGCGCAGATCGTTGTCAGGCCGTTGAACCTCAATTAGCTATTCTCTTCATTTCATTAGGTTGTTCTCGCAAGTAAATTTTCTCAAGAGTAGCGCGCAGTCCTGCAGTCTCCCGCTTTGTTAACACAAGGAAGGAGCTTAAATTATTAAATTATCTGATTTCTCCATGACGCAGTTAGTCTTTGAATTCATGTATTATTTTCAAGAATGGTAACTTTTCTCACTTTCTCTACGATTTATTACTCGATTTGAGTGTAGATAATAATTTTGCTTGAATTTCAAGACTAGTTAATTTCTCATCAACCAATGTAGCGATAATTTTATGGTCAACATATTGTTTGGTATATATAGTTGTATTTTCCAATGATAAAAAACAACTACGGCGTTGAGAGCATGTCGTTCGTTTTGTTGGGTCGTTTTCACCCTTGTTATGCCGACAAAACGTTTGGCACAAAAAGTGTAATGGTGTTTAGTAATGACCCCCTCCCGGCGGAGAGCAAATACAAACTGCGCCAACCCGCTGAGAGATGGGACTTTTGTTTTCATTGCCGGTACTTACAATCAACAGTATTGCGTAAATACTGGCCGATAATATTTTTCGGTTTAGTACACAAGATGTCAGTTAAGTTTTCCCGAAACAAAAAAAGGGAAATGAATACTAACATTGGACCAAATAAAGGCTATGTTAATTTGTTAATTCATACAAAAATAAACAAAGACAAAACGATTCAGTTCCTTTTTTTTGTGTGTGTATCAACTTTTTGTTTGTTTGTTTAGAAACGACTGATGCTTTATCAAGCTTTTTTATCAAGGTTTATTAAGAAATAGGTCCTTCGGATACGAGTACCGTTAGTGAAGGCAAATTGTCTGAGATATACTTAAAATGGGCACGACAAAGAAGACAATAAGACTGGTAACACGGTCCACATACGAATCAAATGTAACACTAATGTCGCCCCGGGGTCGGTCCGACCCCAGCGATTCAATTAAAGCGTGGGGCTTACATTGATCTCGGTGAAAACGATACTTGTGAGATATTACTTTATTGTTTTTTCTCGCGTTTAAAAAGTAGCCACGTGCCTTTATTTACTTGATGTAGATGACGGAACTTTTTTTTTTTTTATGATTGAATGTTTACTTGTGGCCCGGAGGCCTTTCCAATTTCACCAGGACAGGTGGGCGAGCAAAGGCTCAGCCAGGAGGGGTGGGATTTGCTAATAGCCCGAGAGCCCGTGGGATCTACCTGTATGTATTTGACCAGACCTGAATTTTCGTACATTGAGACCCCTATACCTACCATGCATGAGGTGGGGACTCACTAAGCTCAAAGTGGTCGACGCGCCGAGCGCTCAGGTAGGACAGGTACCGATTTTGACGGATTTTAAATCCATTTGACCACGTCTGCCGTTTTGAAATTTTGAAAATATATGATTATTATTATCGGAAAATAAGAATGGCAGACCATTATCGCGCATTTTACTTTGTGGCAGACCACTTTGAAAATGCTAAATTGCATTGAAAATGCAAAATTTTGAAAGTAATTGACTAGATCTGCCATTGATTTAATAATATGTTGTTTATTATAGTCTTAAAAACTTATATTGATCACGGCAGACCTCTACATTGCGTACATACATCAACATATAATAAAATCTTAGCTACTACCCGGCCAGATGTATATTATGTTTTCCGTTCACTGTTTTAGAGGAATATAATTTACTTGCGATTTACTTTAGCAATGTATTTACCGAAATTAATATTTTTTTATATTCTATATACTAAACTTCATTAGTTAGACAATAAAGAAGTGAATTTTTTATGGAATAATTATAAATAATACGGTATAATGCTGATCAAAAAATAATTCAATTCCTCATTTTTATCATTCAACATTTAACTTGCCAGCTATACAATGCCAAAAAATCTAGTGATGTAGATGATGGAAGGTTCCAGCTATTCGTTAGCAACTATAAATATTCAGACATCAATGAAAATTATAGAAAAAAAAATCAAAAATTTGAGGCAAGCTCAATACCACCGCATAAGAGTGAGCTTTATCAACAACTTTTGAGGGCCCACTATATTTCTTCTATTTGGAGAAATGCTTACAAAAAGCAACTGACAACTTTAGACCCATTGGAGTATGGTTGGATTGAGCAGGACAACATATATGCCTTCAAAGGGTTCGAAGGTGACCAACTTCCATATTTTGTGAGTGACTTAATCACCAATGTTCCTGGTAAGTTGATAACAATTCTTTCTCGAACATGTTCAGATGAATTTACGTTCATTTTACAATTTATGTTTTATTTTTGCAGTATTCGATTCAATGGTTGATGAAGACGAGTCGCCTAACGATAAAGATGACTCCGATGATGATGATGATGAATGAAGATTGATATATATATATAATATGTAATGCATGCATGATATATTTTTTTAACTGATTTAACACTTTTAAATTTTGTCTTGACGAAATAAAAATGAGGAATTGAATTCTTTTTTGATCAGCATTGTACCGTATTATTTATAATTATTCCATAAAAAATTCACTTCTTAATTGTCTAACTAATGAAGTTTAGTATATATAATATAAAAAAATATTAATTTCGGTAAATACATTGCTAAAGTAAATCGCAAGTAAATTATATTCCTCTAAAACAGTGAACGGAAAACATAATATACATCTGGCCGGGTAGTAGCTAAGATTTTATTATATGTTGATGTATGTACGCAATGTAGAGGTCTGCCGTGATCAATATAAGTTTTTAAGACTATAATAAACAACATATTATTAAATCAATGGCAGATCTAGTCAATTACTTTCAAAATTTTGCATTTTCAATGCAATTTAGCATTTTCAAAGTGGTCTGCCACAAAGTAAAATGCGCGATAATGGTCTGCCATTCTTATTTTCCGATAATAATAATCATATATTTTCAAAATTTCAAAACGGCAGACGTGGTCAAATGGATTTAAAATCCGTCAAAATCGGTACCTGTCCTACCTGAGCGCTCGGCGCGTCGACCACTTTGAGCTTAGTGAGTCCCCACCTCATGCATGGTAGGTATAGGGGTCTCAATGTACGAAAATTCAGGTCTGGTCAAATACATACAGGTAGATCCCACGGGCTCTCGGGCTATAACAGCTACCCGAGCGCCTCCAAAGGAGACCTAACAGCTCAAGAGCAGCTGCTTTGCGAATGAATCTACTACCGGATCGGAATCGCGACCCGCTGAGAAGATCCGGCGAGAAACTCAGCGAGCTGATTCATGGGTTAGGTTGCACGCCGAACTCTTTGTCGAGTTCGACGAGTACGGTTACCGGGGTCCCTAAGCCTGCTCCTAGTGTTAGAGCTAAAGGCGTCTAGTGCAAAGGTTATTGGATCTGATGGATCCGTAAGGACGTGAAGATGACGGAACCTTGGTATTACCGTATGCAGCAATTTATGGTGTTAATAAAAAAATAATTAAGTAATAAGATATTTCAAGTTATCATGATTTTATTATTATTAGGCGTCCAGCAGTAGTCGAAATTCGAGTATAATTAATTGAAATTATAAATTTGAACATTATTAACTTCGATCAACAATAGTTACTATTGTTGATCGAAGATTATTAAAGTTCTATTGTCAAAGATTATTATATGTACTTCTTTATTCACAGATTTCGCCAAGACCACACTATAGACAATTAATATTAAAGGTTAGATATTGACCTATTTTCAATTAGACAACAGACTTTAAGCAATAACAAATGTTGACAATACACAAAGAGTATATATATGTGTGTGTGTGTGTATAATGTTTTTTTTATTGATTTAACCTATTATTAATACTTAATTTAAAAAAAATTGCATCCTGCACTCCTTCTCTATATTTTTTATAAGTGTGGAAAATTTCATACTTCTCCGCCCGCACAATTTTCGTAAAAAGGGGTACAAAGTTTTTGCTTCACGTCCTAATTTTAATAATACATATATGATTTTGTCTTACTGTTTCCTCAAACGGTGTTTCTATAAAAATACTTCACTATTATAATTGGATTGATGGGTGAACGTGTTCATTGTCTGACTTGTGTTAAGTGTTTACCGAAGCCCGTAGACATCACAACCTGATTGCCGTCATCCACTTGAGACATGAGGTAGCAGTCTCAATTTTATTACGCGACGGTTGTACCTTTGAGTCAGAACGCACGACTACTTCTCGTCAGAAGTCGGTAGGATAGTGGTACAGACAGACGCGTACGGGCCCACAATACGTCCGACTATTACTTGTAAATGCCGGTTGGTAATTACAGTACGCAAATTTATAATTGGGCTGGATTTGCTGCATTATACCCATTATAACCCATCCATGCTTGGAAGTAGTAGAAATACACGTCGATCGCCCTCTTCGGCCAATCAATACTCTGGATCAGAAAGGTCAAGTGTTTGGGAGCCATCCTGGATGCACCCATGCACCCATGACTCACACACACATAAAGTCCGTCTGTGACCGTGCCGCGTTCATCGTCGGTAGACTTTACCCAATGGTCTGCAAGTGGAGTATGGTAAAATGCCTCTTTGTAATAAGGGGACACTTTACAAAACTTGCAGATGGTCTACTATGACCTACGCGAGTGTGGCGTTCGCTCACGCGGCTTGTACCCATATATAAATAGACACACTTAAGTCTCTTCCATCCTATTTTGGCAGGAGAGCTGTCGGAGCACCATGGTTTGCGAGAAACGTCGACTGTCACGACGATCTCGGCCTCGAATCCATCACAAGACCCATGAAGTCAGCGTCCGAACGGTACTTGGATAAGCCGATGCATTATGAAAATCGCCTCATCTTGACCGCCGCTGACTACTCGCCGAGTGCGGCTCCCGTCCTGCGCCAGTCATCGTCAGCGCCCTATCACGTTTTTACATCCGGTCCATTGTCATTAGACGACTGCATTAGGAAGAGGCATAGGAACCCTGGTAATCGTATTCGTTGAACTCGTCCAAGAGTTGCATGCATCAGCCCGCTGAGTTTTTCGCCGGATCTTCTCAGCGAGTCGCGTTTACGATCTGGTACTAGAGGCAGTCGTGAAACAGCTGCCCTTGAGCTGTTAGGTCTTCTTCGGAGGCGGTCGTTCTACATCTGTTAGAAAATATCACCCCTCAAGACTTAGCCCGTACTCGCCCAACTGTCCTGGTGAAACTAGAAAGGCCTTCGGGCAATATCTCCTCCCAAACTTAAAAAAAGCAGAACGAAATTTGATAACGGGGCGAGTAGAACGGGTAGGATTCCCTTTTTTTAAGGGTACTTTTTAAACGGGCACTTTTGTGGAAGTAGTACAAAGATTGCCCGGATCAAGTGTACGATTTCTTAACTGAAACCATATTTTTATCTAGGGAAATAGGTTTCGCTGTTCATACGATACGTCTGTGTTATTCAAAACTGTGTAACAAGTTATATGTATTTGCAAAAAAATATGCAAAATAGCCATATTTTCAACTAAATGAAATAGTTAATTCATTACTTTATTTATGACAAAACAATATCTATAGCTACAAGGAAAACAAAGATTTATTATATCCAGTGATTACCTTTCCGGTGAATAAAAGCTGTTTTTCGCGCGTGTTCCGAATGTATTGTATACACTCTCCGTGGGTAACGGATTGTTTCCCAAATTCAATTACAGCACTTTCCGCTTTGATTCCGCAATAAACCACACTGTATCAGTCTGAGTATGCCGTGTGTGAAAGTTCATTGTTTTTATGTTACTCACGACATCCTTATTCCGTGTCAATTTACTTTAGAAGATCAGTTTGTTTGTTTTCAATGAAGTTCTTGCGGTGTTACTGTGCTGAACTTTTTATTGCTTTATGAATTTTATTTATGAATGTTTTTAAGCGTTTCATTGTGTTTTACTGTTTCACGCTTTCATATGTATTGTTTTTTTCCCTAGGTAATCGTTGGTAGCTTTGTGGCTATTCGAAATACGCTTGGACTGGTATGTGCTCTCATAGGGCTCAATCTAAGATAACTTTTTAGCACTAGCCCTAGCGAGAGCTCACATATACGAGTATTTTAATTTTATGAAACATATTTTAGGCAAAGGAGCTCTCGACTCATTTAGTATTTAATGGTTGTTGAGACGCCATAATACTCCTAATGACACATAATCAAGGTTCCATAGTAATACCAAGTGTAAAGACAATTAATCTAGTGTTGATCCATTTAGACATTTTAATCTTTACTTAACGCAAATTGCGTTTGGGTAGTTATGATTTTGTGTTCCGGGAAAGTGTAGCGTGTGTGGTGCGATATTATCTGTGGTTGAGGGCGCGGCACCATCTGTCAGGCAGATGGGTCTGACGTCACGCGAAGCCCTACGCCCAGAGGGGCTTCCGTGAGTCCGGCACGCGCCGCATCTCGTTAACAGCTGACCAATACTGATTTACAAGCTCCCAGTGCCTTATTAATAAGTCAAGTATACGGTGATTACAATATTAGAATTTATAGTTTTAATATTTTTTAAATTAACAACAATGTTAATATGGATTTAATCTCTTTATATAAAAATGAATTGCTGTACGTTACGAGTAGGCTCGCTAAAACTCGAGAACGGCTGGACCGATTTGGCTAATTTTGATCTTGAATTATTCGTGGAAGTCCAGAGAAGGTTTAATAGGTAGAATGCTCGGAATTAAATAAAAATAACAATTTTGTTTTTGCTTTGATGTGTTCCGCGTCGGACGGACTCCTTTTTTGTTTTAAGTTTATTTTATACAAAAGTTTTGGTCTTTTATTTATCGATTGAGGCACTACGAAGTCTGCCGGGTCAGCTAGTAATAGTTAATATAAAATCTCTAAATAAAACAAAATTTTATTGAAAATCTTTATGGTAATACATTAATCATTCTTACGAGTGTCAGCACACAAATGTACATGTTCTTTATTGATAAAAGGGACAAATGGTAGGCAGCAGCTTGGCTCTGACCCTGGCATTGCTGACGTCCATGAGCGACGGTGACCACTTACCATTAGGTCGGCCGTATGTTCGTTTGCCTACAAAGGCAATTTTTTTTTATCACGGCTTGCCTGACGTTAAATGGTTAGCGGATCCCATAGGTTTATAAATTGCCATCGCCCGCCTTGGGACAAAATAATATTATAATACATATTTATTTTCTTCGCCCAATAAATAACTTCATAGGACATACAAATTTAAAGAGTAGCCTGTAGCTAGCCTAGGTAGGTGCCTAGGGTTGGCAAATTGCAAATCTTTGTACTGACATGGAAATTTCAATCATATTAGGGAAAAAATTTCTTCGCATTTTTTAAGAAAATTCACAACATTTTTTAATATAATTTATTTACATTTAACTAAAGTATGTAAGTACTATTTTGTTCGATAGCTTTTTGCCATCTTGTAGGTAGAGTCATGATCCCATTGCTATAGGAATTTTGGGGCTTCTGATCAAAATACCGCGACAATCGGTTTTGGCAGTTCTCTCGTGATGTTAACCTAACACTGCCTAAAGAATTCTGAAGAGACCGAAACATGTGGAAATCTGAAGGCGCAATTTCAGGACTATACCGCGGACGCATTAACACCTCTCAGCCAAGCTCTCTTAATTTTTGCGAGTGGCTAAAGATGTGTGAGGTCTAGCATTATCATGATGCAAAACTACACCCCTTCTGTTGATTAATTTCGGCCGCTTTCTCTCAACTTCTTGCTTTAATCTCATCAGTTTCTCGCAGTAGAGTTCAGAGTCGATGGTCCGAGAATCGATGGTGGTAATGAATAATGCCCATGCAATCCCACCACACACACAGCATCACCTTGTTGCGTGTTAACCCGGGTTTCGCCACAGTCTGTGAAGCCTGACCGGCCTTTGACCACGATCTTTTTCGCACGTTCTTGTCGTACGTGATCCACTTTTCATCACCAGTTATCAGCTTCTTCAAAAATGGTTCAGTTTCATTACGTCGTAATAAAGAATCACAAATGAGTACCTACACGGTTCATTAGGTTTCTTTCAGTGAGCTCGTGAGGTACCCAAATATCAAGCTTTATGGTGTACCCAGTTTTTTTTCAAATGCGCCAAAACTGTTTTATGGTCAATTCCCAGTTCTTCAGCTACGTCGTAACTACTGATATGTCGATCTTGCTCCACTTTTTCAAAAATGACATCCATTTTATCCGTAACAGGGCGACCAGAGCGACGTGCATCTTTGACATCAAAATTTCCGGATTGAAAACGCTTAAACCAAATTTGTGCTACTCTCACAGACACTGCACTAGGTCCATAAACAACGCAAATTTGTTTCGCGGCTTGCGTTGCATTTTTACCTTTTTTGTAGTAAAATTTTAAAATGTATCGAATTTCTTCATTAGACTCACTCGTGTTGACAGTACGAAAAATAAATAAAAATCACACATTTTCCTAATTTGAATTTGGAATTATCTTCTATAAAATTTAAACTTTTAATGATACTAAAACCAGCCAGATGCAAATAGTATAGCCAAAGAGATTTTATTACAAGTATATACATACTATAATGCGAAAAGACATTTTCCCCAACCTTATGTTATGATTTAGATAGCCCTTCAAAATCTAAAATCGTCGTGGCCCAAAGGATAAGACGTCCGGTGCATTCGTATGTAGCGATGCACCGATGTTCGAATACCGCAGGCGGGTACCATTTTTTCTAATGAAATACGTACTTAACAAATGTTCACGATTGACTTCCACGATGAAGGAATAACATCGAGTAATAAAAATCAAACCCGCAAAGTTATAATTTGCGTAATTACTGGTGGTAGGACCTCTTGTGAGTCCGCACGGGTAGGTACCACCGCCCTGCCTATTTCTGCCGTGAAGCAGTAATGCGTTTCGGTTTGAAGGGTAGGGCAGCCGTTGTAACTATACTGAGACCTTAGAACTTATATCTCAATGTGGGTGACTCATTTACGTTGTAGATGTCTATGGGCTCCAGTAATCACTTAACACCAGGTGGACTGTGAGCTTGTCCACACATCAAAGCCATAAAAAAAAAAACAAAAAATCTAATGCGGAAATAGATAACCACTTGGATGCTCCCGCAATATGCACTATCACCAGCCGCCGCAAGCCTGAGATTGCTTTACTGACATTTCGACACAAGGTCACAGTGTCATTGATTTAACAGCTGTCTTAAACATTAAATTAGAACGCATGATTGTCTCGCGATGGACAGTAGACAGGATAACAAGCTCTGTAGATACTTAGAAAACAGTAATTCCAATTTGAATAATTAATCAGCTTTCGTGAAGTCGTTACTTAATTAATGAAATAGAATAAATAAAACTATGTTACATCCAATAGTGACTTTTTGTGTTTTTAGTACTTGAAAATTGGATAAAGAATGCAAATTGTAGACTCTAGGTTATATTACCTAATAGTACCTGGAATAATTAAAATTATAGTGTTCTCGTTTCAAGCCTTCACGCAATTGAAGCAAGGTCAACAAAAGATTTCTGCTTTAAAAATATTTATAGCAATTAAATCCGTTGGTATTTAATCTCTTTTCATACTAATTAAAGAAATAATAGCTTGTTGTCGTGACGGAGGCAGATCTCGATCAGGCAAACCTTTAAAAGTGATTATGATAATAACGGGACATCAGTAGATTCCAATGAATTAATCAAATGACTGACTCGGCGGTGCAATAGTTATAGCCTCCGACTCTTGTGACGAAGGTAATGGGTTCGATGCCCACATCGGGTAAACATTCGTGTGATGAACAGTTATATTTGCTCTTTGTCTACGTGTTTATTATCTATGTATGTATATATTAAAATTAATATAAGTATGTATATCAGTCTCCGGTTCCAATACCACAGAGAATCCTAATTTGGGGCCGGATATAAAAATCACCCATGTTTCAAATGACCACTATCATTTGATCCAGTACTATATCAATCATAAAACGGCAACTTCAGTCCTCGTCGAGCTTGTCGATTACGACGAAGAGCTCGATAAGTGAACTTACCCTTAAATACATATACACAACCCATTGAGTTTCGCGCTGGATCTTTTCAGTGGGTCGCGATTCCGATCTGATAGTAGATTCTGCGAAGAGCTGTTCTTGCCACGGATATTGTTAGCGAATTCTCTCAAGTTGGGCCCGGAGCTCACCTACTTGTCTGCGAGAAGCTAGAGTACTCCCTTAGGCTATCAGCGAATAGGTACTGAAAAAAGGCAGCTTCACAGACAAAGACTTAATATACATATACTACGCAACATCAATTCAGTACGGCTCGATGGATTTGATGATTTATCTTTCGTTGTGTTTGTAAATAATGTCAGGATAAAGTTTTTGTGAAAGAAATTTTATCAGTACATTTTCATACAACTAGTGATAACTGCAAAAATTCAGTTAACATATTCACTAAAAAAACCACTGAGAAGAAAGAGAACTAGAAAATGTTTTATTTTATTTTTGTTTTTACTAATTTACAAAATCTTCCAGGGCCTTCAAAATAGATGCTAATATAAAGAAAAGCATATTTTAGGTAATTGATATTTATACCACATAACTATGATAATTGAAAATAAATTGGATTAATTAATTATAATTAAAGATAATTCTAATCATACATGTAATAAAATCATTTGATGGACTTGCAAGACCGAGAGGAGTGACAAAGACTTTTGTGCATTTTGTGAATCTTTTATGGGGGTTTGTTGCGTGTGAGCATGATTCGGTATACAGACTGTTTTTGCCGCAACGCGTCACGGATTCGAAATTTTGAAAGACCGTTTCCAAATTAATTAGCATTTCAACTTTATGTCTCAAGGTGGTGCCGCAGAAAACAACACAGTCATTTTAAATTAGACGATAACGCAACTGAGAGGTCATACGTATTGTTTAACAAACATAATGTGTACATAAACATTATGTCATTGCGTGAAACATCACTATCATTATCTAATTATCTGGAATCATAATGCATCTGTAGCGTTAGCCACTATAAGACTATAAGCGTGACCATACAAAAAGAAAAATCTAATATTTGTGCGTACTGCAATTTGTGATTACATTTAAAACTCATCATTTATTAAATTGGAAGTGCACGTATATCACATTAATTACTAACTTTACTTGTTAAGTTAGAATATTATACATCTATATATTAATACGTGAAGCAAAAACTTTGTATCCCTTTTTACGAAAATTGCGTGGACGGAGGAGTATGAAATTTTCCACACTTATAGAGAATATAGAGAAGAGGTGCACAACGCTAATATTTTTTAAAAATAATGGGTAAAAAATTCATTAAATCAATAAAGAAAACATTACACACACTACATACCATGTATTTGACGCACACACGCATGCATACTATTTATTGTCAAACTTTTGTTCTTGACGTCTGTTGTCAAATTGAGAATAGATTAAATATTGTTTGTCTTTATTAATATTTTTTATAGTGTAGTCTTGGCGAAATTTGTGATAATAGAAGTATAAAATACAATCATAATAATGTACAAACTTACAATTCCAATTAATTATAGTCGAATTTCGACTACTGCGGGACCTCTAGTATATTTTTAAATTACAAATTTTATCAGTATAGCTTTAATTATTATTGTAATTAATATCCGAAAACAAATGTTTTATATTCATCAACTGGCCATATAGAATATTCGGAATAGTATTTTTCTATATATTTCTGTGTCATGTATAGTCAGTCTATAGGCCTCATTTGCTAAATTAAGATTTGTTATTCTAATAAATAGAATACGTATTTCAATAGTGGCACGTGCAGTCAGTCCATGGGCTTCAAGTATATTTTAATGAAATAAAAATAAACTTTGAATGAGCGTAGGATTTCCATTGAGCGACTACATGCGACACGTCCAAAGAAATAAATGTATTAAGATTTTTTTTTATTTATTCGAACAGCATCTAATGCACAAGCAGTAGCGTAATAGGCAATTTGCGATGGACAGCACGCGACGGTCGCTGCAACCGGTACAAGGGCAGTACGATCACTATAATCGGTGCTGCGAGGACACGCTGAAGGTTTAGGTCGTATCCACATTAAATTATCTAGAACAAAATTTGCGTTTTTTGAACACTTAAAGACTACGAAGTTTATATGTTTTAAGTAGCTGACCATGAAGGCGCATGGTGCTTTACGAATCCCTTATAAATAACATACACTGATTTGTCTAGTGTGTTCACAGTACGTGTCGTGAGCTTCCTGCCTATTTATACTATTTCACGGACAGATACCAACATCTTGCCTATAATGAAGCAATCGTGGATTCTGCAGGATTTCAAAACAGAGTAAATCAGCGTATTCTCTTTATTTTTTTATTGTCTTTCCTACGTTGTAAGATAGTGAACAAGAAGGATTCTTAAAAGACTTTCTTTTGAGTGCTTAGGATGTCGATTTTGAAGTTATATATCAAATGCCAATTTACATACTACAAAAATACATTCCAAAATCATTACACTACTATAGTGCCAACATTCTGTTGGGTTTTAAGCCGTTCGTTTTCAGAAAATGAGAAATAAACTTATCATAGCAGATTAGGTTTAAGCTCATATGTCTCGGATTATAGTGAAAAAGAAATGAATGCGTACGATTTGAATGGATGCAATATTTTAGCAAAACTTGTTTCGCACCCGGTACAAAAACGCACGAACGAGTTCAATCCACAAAAAGTTTACGGCTTTTTTATATATCTAATTTTGTTACGGTAGCCGTTTTTGTTGGTTGCGATTTAAAATAAAGACGAGGTAGCCTCGAAAATACTACTGATTGCGGTAGTTCGTGTTAATTCACAAAGCGGGGAGATAAATTCGTAATGTTTTGATTGTTTTGCTTTTGTTTTGGGTGGTTGGTAACAAATTAAAAATACTAAAAGTACTATAAAAGTAGGATACGATTCACATTTTGGCATGAATCCCTACAGTGTTATAACCTCTTTGGAATCTAAGGTTTACACATCGGTATTTAGCAAATTTATACTCTCAATATATAAAAATAGTGTTTATTTTTGTTCGCGAGGTCCAACTCAAAACTTGATATAGTTGTATGCTAATTCAGGCTAGGCTTCATATACAATTAATGTGGCAGCTGATAAGTGACTACTTTCAATAAATTAATGTATGTCATATAGTATAACATTTCGCGACAGTAACTGTTTGTTTTATATTTTATGAACATAAATATATGGCTTTTTGATTTCTAATATTGGTTATTAAATTTGTGATCCGTACCGCCTGGCTCTAGCATGAACTACCTTTCCAAGTCATACCCTTCTACAAAGAAGATTTGAAAATAGTCCTCAGCGATCGGCAGTTATTTGTCTGTGTGCCTTGAAGTTGAAGGGCCGTCTACCGATTTTTACCTTCGAAGGCAAAAAAGGGATAGCTGTGCTTTTCCTAAGCATTTGCTAAATCTTCACATTGTTATTACTGAACATTTGAAAAAAAAACAAATCTTTCATCGGGTTGATTGTAACAATGGGAATGTCTTCGGTTATATTTGGTGGTAGGACCTCTTGTGAGTCCGCACGGGTAGGTACTACCACCTTGTCTATTTCAGCCGTGAAGCAGTAATGCGTTTCGGTTTGCAGAGTGGGGCAGCCGTTGAAACTATACTGAGACCTTAGAACTCATATCTCAAGGTGGGTGGTGTCATTTACGTTGTAGATGTCTATGGACTCCAGTAACCACTAAATACTAGGTGGGCTGTGTGCTCGTCCACCCAACTATGTAATAAATAAAAAGTTAAATTCCGAGCGTTTCGCTGTAGAGCTTTCGACTCTACCACGAAAAGTGTAAAGAATTCGAAATACATAAAGACCATTTTAAAATATCACTTGAATATTCAGTAAATCGCGTCCTTGAATATAAGCATAACTAAACGCGGTTCCGAGCACACGGCATGCGTCGCAGATTCAATTTCAGCTACCTGAGACCGCTTCGCTCGTATTGTGGGTTAATGAGCTTACATTAAAAAGAAAGTCATACTTTTTAACATCATTAACTGACGAAATGGCGTATGTGTTTGCGATATTCGAAACTCGATGCCCGCGCTTTTGTTGTTCTTAAAACCCACTTATGCCAGTGTTGATAATAATTTATAGTGCGTACTGTCACGCAAAATTTGGATGTTCACTTCTTTTCTCTGTACTTATTGTACATAGATAAATAAAACATGACTTTTCTACCAAAACACAAAACAAAAAAAAAACTATATAGAGACCGAGGATCCAAGTGAGTTTCTCGCCGAATCATCTCAGTGGGTCGCGATTCTGGTCCGGTGGTAGATTCTGCTTTTTTTTTGCTTACCCATGCTGATAGCCTTGAGAGGCTATTTCAATTACCTTTCTGTACCTATTTGCTGCTAACATGGGGTCTGTTCCAGAAACCTGAGAAAATTTTCAAACACTAGCGGAATCTCACTCATAGACAGCCCACTGAGTTTCTCGCCGGATCTTCTCAGTGGGTCGCGTTCCGATCCGGTGGTAGATTCTGCGAAGCACTGCTCTTGTTAGGGTCAATGTTAACATCACTCTGGTTTGAGCCCCGTGAGCTCACCTACTAGTTAAAGTTACGCTGAAATAGCCTCTCAAGGCTATCAGCTTAGGTAGGAAAAAAATCTGTTACACCCTTTCGGCAAGAATAACGGTTGACGTTCTAAGTGTTTCTAATGAATCTTAATCTTTCAACCATCATCCACAGTTCAGCTAGATGGTTCCTATTGACCCGACAAGTAATTGGATTGCTGATAGATTGCTGCTAGCTGTGAGCACTTGTGAACACATCCTACGTTACGAATACAAAACTTAGAGAAAAGTGAAAAACATTTTAGGCTGTACTTGTAAATATACATTAGCCTATGAACGACTACCAGCAAAGTATATTTTGCTATAAATTATTTCGGATTTGACCCTCGGCTCTTTAGAATTAGTCAATAATTAGCAATGTTAAAAAAATTCAAAGCAAAACGTAAATACATATATACATACATATATATCTTAACAGATTATTATACCACGTCGAAGTATCTTAATAAATCATGCTTACAAAAATATTGTTAAGTTTATTATAAACATTTGTTCCGTAAACAATTTACCCTCGCTGGTTACGCGTACGAAGGGCTCATAGTGATTCGCAAATAAAGATCAAAGTCTGTTGATGTACTTGAAAATATTCAATTTGGATCTCATGCCCAAACTTAAGATAAACGACATCAATTTAGAAATATGATGCTTCATTAAGAATTATTTTTATTAATTTGGTATACTTTGCAGTTGCATACTCAGCAGTGACAACATATTTACAAATTTATTTTCGTTTTGTTTTTATTGCGGACCATCTTATGTTAAATGGTTGCGTGAATACTAGACGGGAAGCTGAGTTTTCGCCGGACCTTCTCAGCGGGTCGCGATTCCGATCCGGTAATAAATTCATTCACGAAGCAGCTACTCTTGAGTTGTTAGGTCTCCTTTGGAGGCGCTCGTGTAGCTGTTAGCAAATCCCACCCCCCCTGGCTGAGGCCTTGTTCGCCTACCTGCCCTGGTAAAACTGGAAATGCCTCTGGGCCACTAGTAATGTCTTAAACATAAAAAAAAACGGGAAGCCAAAAACACTACTGCGAGAGAGTCACCCATCGGTCATCATAATATGTCAGTTTCAAGTCCCAAATGCGTTGCTATTACGACATTCCTGCCCTTCAAAATGTATGGATGCCTCTGGGACGAAAGCTGGTAGAATAGCAATAGCTACCATGCGGGCTTCCTTGAAAGAATGTTTATAATAAGTTCACTGAACGATACAATGCAGCGACATCTCTTGCGAAAGTCTTAAAACATTAAGAGGTGATTAATAACGCATGTTAGTCTAATGGTAAAAGTTGTTGTCTAACTAGAACAAAAAATATAAAACGTATTAAAGGTTTATTTCTTTACTTACATGACATAATTAGCCGTACTCGCCCGCTTTGTTGGGCATTTAAAATTAACATTATTATTTATTGTCATTATTATTAGGGAGTACAACACTCATATAAATATGAGCCTATCCATTAAGTACATGTATTTTCTACATGGATACAAAGTTTCAAGTCAATCGGATGCATAGTTCAGTGGTTATAACGGAACATCCGTAAAAACCACTGTAGATTTATATATTAGTATAGATTATCATTACCTATTTATTTCGTTATTTAAAATAAAACGTAGTCATTAACTAAATTACCTAGTTTTAATTAATATGTATAATTTGTTTTCCTAAGGACTTAATTATTAATGATTAGTTTTAAGAGCAACCTCGAAATTAAACCAAAAAAACAGTGTGATTTCCCTCCAATTTTACTTGTACGGTATCCACAAAACCAACAATGGTTCTCAAACCAAATGCTAGCCGCACTCAAATTTGCGTTGTTTGCCAAATATATTATAACGTTATTGACACAAGCCGATCATTAATACAGACGGAGGGACCCACTTATTAATTTTAATAAGTGGGGTGACTCGTTTTTTGAAGGGGCGACGACGGTACTTCACGTTTGTTTTATTAGTTATGATTGTATGGCTTTTCAAAATGAAGTATGTAATACGGTCAAAATCATTGAAAAGTTTCAACAAAGAATAGCCAACTATTGGCCAGTCCTTCGAAGGTGTATTTGTCATTCGAAATTTAAAAATACTTAATATTTCGTTTGAAAAATACAAATAAACTCAATCCAATTGTAAAATAGAATGGAAATATTTCCCGTACTGACATTCAAAACTGTTATTTTTATTGCTGAATACCAGTCAGGCTGAGAGCTCACTAGCTGAAGTCCACTCGTTGTCGAGAAGAAGAAAAAAATACAATTAGAGAATTGTCTACAAAAAAAACGAAAGATATTCCTAAAATTGCAGAAACTATACAAATAGCATGTACATTACTGCATTATGAGGCTGTGGAAGTATTCATGTTTATTGTTGACTCACGATTCAACGCCTGAATATTTAAAGTTAGCATTTTCTTTTAATCTAAAATAATGCATGTAAATATTTCTACCGTGAATCGAATGACTGAGAAATTATTACATTTAACTATTTTAGTATGTTTTCAAGACACATACCTAACTTTTATATGAAAAGCGTCAAATTTAGAAGAGTATAAGACACTTACTGGACTCCAGTAGTGGTGGTGGTAGGACTTCTTGTGAGTCCGCACGGGTAGGTACCACCACCTCGCCTATTTCTGCCGTGAAGCAGTAATGCGTTTCGGTTTGAAAGGCGGGGCAGCCGTTGTAACTATACTGAGAACTTATATCTCAAGGTGGGTTGCGCATTTACGTTGTAGATGTCTATGGGCTCCAGTAACCACTTAACTTAATCAGGTGGGCCGTGAGCTCATCCACCCATCTAAGCAATAAAAAAAAAACAGACAGGACCTCAAACTATTTTTTTTAATTATATCTTCGACCAGCTTACAATTTAGCTTATTTATTTAATTTTTAAGATTTCTCATATGCATCGTTTACTATGTATTTGATTGGAATTTAAGGGGTAGTGCTCCCCAGCTTGAGGCCAGCTGCTAACTTACCATAAAAGTGCCCCGTTCGGCGCGTGCCGCCCGCGGCGCATCTCTAAATTGCATTTTAACCTAATTACTGAATGATATAATTTTTCGGTTCAGACATAATCTGATAACGCGAGCATTATCAAATTATAGCGCCATTTTCAATCGGGCGGGATCTAGAGACATATCCAGAGCATGGTTCGTTAAATTTCGTTATTTTAAAAGTAAACGTATATTCAGAAACATTGATCTATTAAATAAATGATTATTTCTTCAGCCTTATCTATTTTTTCATAATATAAACGTTGGACGACGGCTTTTTTCAAGCTCGTCTGATCGTCTACATCAGTTCGTAAACTTATTCACCACGGGGCTAAATGTCTGGGCACTTAAAAGAGTTTAAAATGATTTGAATTGTATTTCAGATTCACTTTTGCAGAGATATTTAACTCTACCTGCCGACTAGGCCCTATAATGCCACGGTTAGTGGGATATATTGATTTCGTAGAAAATATCTTAGTGTTATACATTATACATTTTTTGAGGTAATCGACAAAAGAAATTCTTCCACCGAGTGGATGAAGTTTCTTGATACCCTGACGGTCTGAATGTTTTTTTTTCTTCTGGGAAGAAAGGATTGCTGGTGGCTCGATGGGCTTTCTAGTTTCATGAGAGCCGGTGGGCGAGCTTGGGCTCAACCAGAAGAGGTGTTGGTTGCTAATAGCTATTCGAGCGAAGGCCAATAACTCAAGGGCAGTTGCTTCACAGATACATCTTCTGCGAGATAGGAATCGCGATCCACTGCAAAGATCTGGCGGAAAACTCACAGAATTGGTGTAATAGGTCACGATTCATGGTTGTAATTAAGCAAACCTATCTTGAAAATATTGTTAGCACGATACAGGCATCTGTCAATTATCTTCTATGATACCTACAGCTATTAATAGAAATACATATATTTATTTTCGTTTTACATATATTTGTTTCTATAATTTATGTAGACAATATTCTAAAGCTAGTTACATAAATAGATTAAACAGTTAAAATATACTATTGTTTTACATATTCTTTGTTTGAAACACAATATAATACGTACATTTTCAGCTTGTTATTAGTCTTATGATGTTGGCATATTTACGTCAGATTTACTGCAGGGAAACTCCAAGTAAAGTGCTCTTTATTGCTGATCTTTCCAATAAATACTAATCTATGACTGTCGTTTTATGACACGAATGAATTCCGCAGTCTTCTGATGGCTACTCAGGTGGCAGGTTGGATTTGTTGATTTATTTCACTTTCGAAATTGAAAACAATTTATTTATACGGATAGATTGTCCTAGGTACTCATCGATGACGTTCACATCAGGTTTGAGCCCCGTGAGGTCACCTACTAGCCACGGTTACGCTGAAATAGCCTCTAAGGCTATCAGCTTAGGTAGGATAAAAAAAAAAAAGAAAAAGATGACGTTCAGCGTCGCTACTTTTATTATTATATCATCTTGCTCTTGTTACACTGAATATTAAAAACTATTATCCTACTAGTGTATAAAGATTAAAAAATAAGATCATTAACTATGCAATAAAAACTGCAAACTTTATTAATTATAACAGTTAGATATGGATTTTCAATGGTATTCTATTATTTTCACGAATGATTTCTACAAAAGAATAAAATAGTGTTAAAAGTTTGTGATAAAAAAAAACTATTTTACGAAATTATTGGTTGTTAGACCTATTGTTCGTGCGCGCGGGTAGGTACTTACCTATTGTCATCATGTGTATTTCGGAAGCAGAACAATCATGCGTTCACATTGATTGGGCGGGGCGGTCGATGTACAAAAAAAATTGTATCGTCGATTTCATGTCTACAGGCCGATGGAAGCGTCCAAGCTATGATGTCTGTGAGTTCCGGTAATCAGCAGGTACTGTAATCATAAATAATGCGAAGAACAAAGACCTTTGACAAAGAAGACAAAGAAATGTGGAATGGAATCGGAACCACCAACACCACCAGACTCGCTTCGTCGTGTGAGACAAAAACAAAACAAGCAGCAATAACACTAGTGTTAATTTGTTTTATATTATTAAAGCGTTTGCTATCGGCACGGTAATCGTGATAATGGTATTAACGCGGGATTGTGGAGTTATTGTATATTGTTAGCTTGTAAATTTCGACGATTAATAGGAATATTTATTTGGACCACTTCAATAATAAAAATATCAAAAGATTATTAATGTGTGTTTACAGGTAATCTCCTCGATTATCATTTAAATGCAAAAAGATGGTTTAAAATACGACATAAAATACATGAGAAGTTTAGTGCCCTAAAATTATAGAGTCTTTGAACATGCAGATCAACGTAAGAATTATCAAAACTCTATCTAAAAAAACTTTACAAACCTAGGTATGTATATACATTTTGGCTAGAATCAGAATAAGAAAATAAAGAGAATGTCCTACGATGACAATTTCAAAAAAAAACAATCAATATTTGCTATTCGGAATACAACTTAGGACAAAAAGGTTTATATTTATCAAAGTATTGAAAGCATTTGCATTAGTAATTTTATGCAATCAATTTAATTTAAGGTCTACTTTGATACTTGATTTATTATATTAGTAATTAATAAAAAGTACGTAAATATAGTTCATGCAATTTTAGTATTTATGGCTCTTGTGCCACCAAAAAAAGTATGTTTGTAAGTATTAAAAGGTTATATAAAATGATTTGATTACACCGCAATCTTATATACACTATACCTTTTGTAGATAGACTGCGAAGTAGATGGCTCATGTTCACACGAAATTATGAAGTTTTTTTTTTTTGTTGCATAGATGGGTGGACGAGCTCACAGCCCACCTGGTGTTAAGTGGTTACTGGAGCCCATAGACATCTACAACGTAGACGCGCCACCCACCTTGAGATACAAGTTCTAAGGTCTCAGTATAGTTACAACGGCTGCACCACCCTTCAAACCGAAACGCATTACTGCTTCACGGCAGAAATAGGCAGGGCGGTGGTACCTACCCGCGCGGACTCACAAGTGGTCCTACCACCAGTAATTACGCAAATTATAATTTTGCGGGTTTGATTTTTTTTACACGATGTTATTCCTTCACCGTGGAAGTCAATCGTGAACATTTGTTGAGTACGTATTTCATTAGAAAAATTGGTACCCGCCTGAGATTCGAACACCAGTGCATCGCTTCACCACGAATGCACCGGACGTCTTATCCTTTAGGCCACGACGACTTCAAAGAAGATTACACTATACCAGTTTCCTTTATAGTCGATTTACTTATTACTAGATATTTATGTCTCATTTATGATACACTATCAGTTTATCGTTTATTTAGATCAAATTCTGGTGTGATGTCCATAGTAAACGCTCAATCCCATTCGTATTTCCCATGGAAATATGATATCGGAGATGGGGTGTGTAGATAAACATCATTGTTTACAAGACAATTGCTATGGGACAAATTACTAGCCTTCCATATGCAAAGCTTTGCAGAACTTCGTTGCTTATTGGTTTTAACTCTCAAAGAATCCCTAACTACCTGGAATTGAGTATTTATTACTATGAATGAAGCTGCTATTGCTGATAGCATGGGGTTTAAGCACACAATTTATCAGAAAAATTTAAATGGAATTGTCCTACGTAATACTGATTCTTAATATGTCGAACACAAATTCTTCGCTTGATAAAATTATCAAATTCATTCAACTGTTACTATAATTTAAGATAATCTTTGTTGTTATCAATAATACTTATTATACAATCAGTAAGAATATGAATACTTATTTCAAGTGATAAAAAACGAATAATATAAAATCTATAGTAAATTAAGTTGGTATGGTTTTATTTATATGTAGGTATCTACCATATTTCGGATTTTACCACTTGGGAACTAGTGAGTTCTCTATTATGTAGTATTTTTTTTTTTTGTTGCTTACATGAGTGGACGATCTCACAGCCCACCTGGTGTTAAGTGGTTACTGGAGCCCATAGACATCTACAACGTAAATGCGCCACCCACCTTGAGATATAAGTTCTAAGGTCTCATGTTTTAGTTACAACGGCTACCCCACCCTTCAAACCGAGACGCATTACTGCTTCACGGCAGAAATAGGCAGGGCGGTGGTACCCACCCGCGCGGACTCACAAGTGGTCCTACCACCAGTAATTACGCAAATTTTAATTTTGCGGATTTGATTTTTATTACACGATGTTATTCCTTCACCGTGGAAGTCAATCGTGAACATTTGTTGAGTACGTATTTCATTAGAAAAATTGGTACACGCCTTAGATTCGAACACCGGTGCATCGCTCAGCACGAATGCATCGGACGTCTTATCCGTTAGGCCACGACGACTTCAAAGTATTTATACTGTTTATATCTAAAGGCCGTTATTCTTTAGTTTTTTGTCACTCACTCGGGTGATCAAGCTCACGATCCACCTCGTGTTAAGTCGTTACCGAAGTGAATTAACATAAACAATGTAAATGCTGCCATCCACACTGAGACAAGTCTCAGTTCCATAGTAAAACGGCTTCCGCATCCTTCAAGCCGAAACGCATCAGTTTCGCGGCAAAAATAGGCAAGATGGTGGTACCTAAGCGTACGGGCTTAGACGACGCCCTATTACCAGTTTTTACGTAATTTGTAATATAAAATTTGCCAGTATAACTTTTATTACACGGTGTTATTCCTTCATTGTGGAAGCCGTTCGTGAACATTTGTTTACTGCGTATTTCACTAGAATAATTATTACATAACTGACTACGGGACGAGCACTGGCATATGTACAGATTAAAACTGGAGCTGTGCTTGTCAATAATTGTTATTCTGGGAAAACGAAATGGTGTATAAAAGTTAGTTAACAATCTCAGGAATTTGTTAGTTTTATTTCGATATCGACGGTATCATGCACGTGCTTTTTATTGTTTAAATTGGCGAGGCAGCTGACTGCTCGCTTGGTCTTCAGTAGTGACCGGTGCCCGTGGATATCACAACACCAATGCCGCGTTGAGATCAAAGATCCAATAGTGTTGTACGGTTACAGTCACGACTTTTTTATTTTTTTTATTTCTTAGATGGGTGGACGAACTCGCAGCCCACCTGGTGTTAAGTGGTTACTGGAGCCCATAGACATCTACAGCGTAAATGCGCCACCCACTTTGAGATATAAGTTCTAAGGTCTCAGTATAGTTACAACGGCTGCCCCACACTTCAAACCGAAACGCATTACTGCTTCACGGCAGAAATAGGCGGCGGGGTGGTAGTACCTACCCGTGCGGACTCACAAGAGGTCCTACCACCAGTAACAACTGGAATACTATAAGCCGGAACGCATGAAACTAAAGCAGAATCGATATATCGCCTTTAAATAACACTATTCATAACCTGATAGATTACTTATATATGAGTCGACTATTATCAAAGCCGGCAATCTGACTTTTGGACAATTATTGGTAAATCAGAAAAACGAATTATTGACTTTGTATTCCATTGGCAGTCACAAAACTCTTCGTAACGATATCTTAGATAAATAACAGGTTAAGTATTAACCTTTAATTAATGCAGGTTTTGAACCGTATTCTTTGAAGGAGACGATTATATTCAAATCAATCTGTATTGACATATCAATAATTTTTTTTTGTCCAAATGCACAGATTGCCACCTTTGATAATAGACGACTCATATAGTTAGCAGCCGGACTTTTCTTAAATTTCTGGTTTCCATAATCGATAGTAGTTACTCGTCATTACATTGTTTTGTACATAAATTCGTCGAGGCCTAAACGATAAGTCGGTGCAATCGTATCAAGAGATGCATCGGTGTTCGAATACCGCAGGTAGGTACCAATTTTTGTAATGAAATATGTAGGTACTTAAAAATTGTTCACGATTGACTTTCACGGTAAAGGAATAGCATCGTGTAATAAATATCAAACCCGCAAAATTATAATTTGCGTAATTACTGGTGGTAGGACGTATTGCGAGTCCGTACGGGCTGGTACCACTACCCTGCCTATTTCTGCCATGAAGCAGTAATGCGTTTCGGTTTGAAGGGTGGGGCAGCCGTTATACTGTAAAAAACTGAGAACTTGAAACTTATGTCTCGAGGTAGGTGGCGGCATTTACGTCGTAAGTGTTTATGGGCTCGGGTACCCATTTAACACCAGGTGGGCCGTGAACTCGTTCACACACTTAAACAATAAAAAAAGCATAAGTAGATTATATATTCGCATTTTTATGTTTTTATTTTAATCTGTTATTTTTAGTTATCGACTGCTTAACTTAATTTATCAAGATAATTTCCGTTATTGATTAATATCTACCTTAAATAATAAAGAAATAAAATCATATCTTTCAAAACGACGACAGGAAAAACTCTAAAAGTATTGTATATTAAATTGATGTATGGTTTTCCACGTTTTTGTTTTTTCAAATAATAGATTAGAATTTAGGCACCGGTATTTGCCACGAGCCAGCTATGCGTTAATGTATGAAGAACCGGATAACCGATATCTGATGAGACTTCAATGTCAAGTTATATATCTGCAAACACAATAATGTCCTTTTTGTGTTGTGAAAAGTGAAGCTAGTGACCCGTCCGCTCCGAATAAAGGACCTTGCGCGAAATTGCATAAAATGTGGATTGTAATGAAGAGCACTTTGAAAAAAAGTAAGTATTTTACTTCACATGTATCTTCTTTATATGAGTCGTCTATTAACAAAGGTGGCAATCTGTGCATTTGGACAAAAAAATGTTATTGATATGGCGATACAGATTGATTTGAATATAATCGTCTCCTTCAAAGAATACGGTTCAAAACCTGCAGGTTAACACTTAACCTGTTATTTATCTAAGATGTCGTTCAGAAGAGTTTTGTGACTGCCAATGGAATACAAAGTCAATAATTCGTTTTTCTGATTTACCAATAATTGTCCAAAAGTCACATTGCCGGCTTTGATAATAGTCGACTCATATGCGAGTTGTATATACGTATAAAACTATTAGTAGACCAGTTTATAACGAAAACAGAGAGACAATTCAATTTTATTAATTTGTATGGTAAGTAGATGTTTTGATATGTATAAGGTCTGCCAAAATATAACTGGAGGTCATTATAAGTAGGTACACCAGTTTGCCAAAGACCTTATTCGTTAAAATTCAATGATGTATTCGTACAAACAAATAAGGTTGGTTATTCACTTGTTAATTCTTCGTCAATTTTTTTCCGGCTGAATAAACGCCTGTCGCATCCGATGAGCAGATTTGCATTTAAAGGAAGAAGCTCTAGAAATTCCCGGCTATGTACAGTCAGCAATGGTATCGTCAATTTATGAATTATAATCCAAACTTTTTCTAGTATTATCTGTACCTATAACCTATAATACTTAATAATCGAATAGCGAAACGAATAATACGTTTTTGTGCATACATTCAATTATTAATGATTTAAATTAATTTTAAATCTAACGATAATAAATGATTCAAGGTTTCTAGTTCACGAAATCGTTTTAAATTAATAGGAAGTATTTAACCGATACAATTTTTTATATATTTGTGAATTTAGCATATCTACTCGTAATATTTCTCCTTTTGTTTATTCACGCGTTCTCTGCTGACTATACATTTTACGACGGACGCACGATGGGAAACCGTCAATTTACCCCGGAGAAGCGCACGCGCCTCCGCCCCAGGGACCTCGCACGCGACCACCCCGAGCAATTTATGAAACAAAACGCAACAAAGCACCAAGGGATTGCAGGGTTTGGAATTCATACAATTTTTTTCGATGAGACATGTGAAAAAAATCACAACTTCCTAGGTCTGTTAAATGTCTAACGTAGAATTGCGGGCTTGCTTAATTATTTTTACTCTATTCGGACCGAATTCAGGAAATTTATAGACAGCACAATGTAAATGGAAACTATGAGAGATTGGCACCCAATTTACCAAACGAATCTACTCCAAGAATTGAATTGTACCTTATTACTTCCTATAATACCATGAATGCAAAATAAAAATCTTTGCTCAAATTAACTGGAATACAAGCCTAAGAATACAGTAAGATTGGAAACTATTAAAAAAAATGAGATGTCTCAACAAATATCATGGCCTCAACAAATATGATAGTTAGCATTCACGCTGTAATGTCGATGGGCCGTGGTAACTACTAAACACAGAGTACGCCGTGAACTTGTTTTCTCATCTAAAGAAATCTATTTCAAAACTTATTTGTGTTAACAATTATTGTATTGTATAAGTGTATTAACAATGGTACCTAACAATTGTTGACGATAGACTTCTACCGTGAAGGAATAACATCGTGTAATAAAAATCAAACCTGCAAAATTATAATTTGCGTAATTACTGGTGGTAGGACGTCTTGTGAGTCCGTACGGGTAGGTGCAGTGGTAGATTTACACTAGGGGCAGCCGGGGCATGTGCCCAGGGCGGCAAAATTTTGAAAGTAAAATTTTTTTTTTAGTCATCAATATTGCTCAATAACATTAATTAATTCTAATAATTAATATTTTTTTATAATTGATAATTCAAGAAATTCAATTCATCCATTATTTGTGAATTGTAATTGTGGCACTTTTGGTAAAAAATAATAATCAAGACGATTTAATCTATTTATTTCCTTGGAGATTTAAAATAATAATCGATTTTTCTATTTTCTGTAATTAAAGAAATTTAATTAGTTTTTTTTTTATGTAATATAATTTAGAGTCAAAATTTATAATTGTTATTTAGAAGAAAAAAAAACAAATATTTATTTATGTTTTTGGAATATATGACATATGAGTTTATACATAAAGTTTCCGCAATAAATTAATTATTTCAATTTTGAAAAATAAAATATATAAACTATAAGTTTAGGTAAAATTACAGTATTGGGGCCGAATTTTTTTCCGATGCCCAGGAGCGGCATTAAGTTTTCCGGTCACCGTCCCTGTCCAACCCGTCGCTTGCGACGAAGGGCTCGACGAGCGAACTAACCCATAAACACAGCCCACTGAGTTTCTCGCCGGATCTTCTCAGTGGGTCGCGTTTCCGATCCGGTGGTAGATTCTGCGAAGCACTGCTCTTACTAGGGTCAGTGTTAGCAACTCTCCGGTTGAGCCCCGCGAGCTCACCTACAAACGTTAGGGCGAAGCTGAAATAGCCTCTCAAGGCTATCAGCATAGGTAGAAAAAAAAAAATTAGTTTAAATTCGGCCTTGGGTAGATACCACCTTACAACTCATGTCTCGAGGTGGGCCGTGAGCTCGTCCATCAATATGAACTAAAAAAAATTATTGAAACACGTAAAAGTTTTAACAAAATTTTAATATCAATTTCATGTCAAGAACTTGCTTTCAGGTTCTTACGTTCTGTGCAGCTTCAGACGACTGACTGACCTAGTGGGCCGAGTTCGTGAGCGAAAATTAAATTAATCTTTGAGCGCGTTTCATAATACACAACCTTGTAACCTGGAGTCGGTTAGGGTGGTAGGAGTGACGTTAAGCCGTGATTTATGCCGTCGTAAAGTTGAACACGGTTGTGCCCTCGCGTTCACTTGTATAATTTATCGCGGACGGCTCTACGCCCTGGTCACGCTTGACCAGAGCCTAGACTCGATTGCGCCGCTGATTTATAATCAACTGGACTTCTATTGTGTTTTGCGAAATCTGTTGCGAACTTATGTAGTGTCGATTTCATTATTAGATCGAAAGTAAAAAAAAAAATTCAATACATACAAAACTTAGAGACTGTGTATGAAAATGAGTTAATTGTAATTGCGAGTGTAGGTAGGTAGGTACTTACTAGTGAGATCTAGCTTCGATGTGACTGTTGCTGTGATTATGAAAAGTACTCATTTCTCGATCAGCCTATATATTATACAAGCGACTATTACGCAAACGCCTCTGGGACTTCATCACCTCGAAAGGCATCCTGATCGAAGAACAGTTCGGATTCCGCGCGAACCACTAGTGCATTCAGCAAGTGTACCGCCTCACTTAGCACATCTTACTAGTGCTAAATAGACGCAGAGTAGTCCTCACAGGAACCCTCTTTTTCGATATTGCGAGAACGTTCGACAAAGTGTAACACAACGGTTTATTTTACAAACTGTATAACATAGGCGTGCCGGACAGTCTCGTGCTCATCTTACGAGGTTTCTTGTCGAGCCGTTCGTTTCGGTATCGAGTCGAGGGAGCTCGCTCTCTCTCGCGACCTATCTCGGCCGCAGTCTTGGAAGGCTCCGCTCTTCCCTCGCTACTTTTTAGCCTGTTTATTAACTATATATCCCTATCGCTGGCGACCCACTGAGACCTTTTCGCGGTTGATACTGCTATCTACTACTCGAGAAGGGAGATGTCGTTAGTATCTCGTCACCAATTAGGCGCGGTAATTTCACTTTCGCCATAAAAACTTTTCGCCAACCCATATCGTGGGCTTCGAAGACTAAGTAGGTACTTAGGCGTCACTCTCGACAGGGGATGACATTCGGGCCCCACATTAAGTCAGTACGCGACCGAACCGCGTTCCTACTCGGGCGACTCTACCCCATGATCTGCAAGCGAAGTAAATTGTCCCTTCATAACAAGGTGACACTACAAAACCCTTATAAGTTTTATCATTAATCTATGCAAGTGTAGTGTTTTTGCTCACGTGGCCTGTACACATATTAACTTTCTGCAGCTCATCATTTCCGTTTATGCACGATAGCCGTCGGAGCAACATGGTATGTGAGGAATGTAGATCTTCAGGCCAACCTAAATCTAGTACCGATCCGTAAGTATCTTAAGAAAGCGTCAGAATGCTATTTCGACAAAGCAGCGCGATACTCTTGTCGTGGCCGCCGCTAATTACTTATCCGACTGCGACGCCCGAAACATGTCTTGTCGGATTCCCCGGATTCACGCTCGGTGCTTTTAAGACTCTCAAGCACCGGTCACCATCCTCGTTGAATTCGTCGATTACGACGAAGAGTTCGACGAGCGAACTAATAATCCATAGACACATCTCACTGAGTTTTTCGCCGGATCTTCTCAGTGGGTCGCGATTCGCGCGGTGATAGATTCTGCGAAGCACTTGCTTTTGGCTAGTGTTAGCAAATTATCTCAGGTTGAGCCCGTGAGCTCACATACCCGTCCGGGCGTAAGTAAAATAGCCCCTTAGGCTACCAGCGAATAGGTAGGGGAAAAGTACTCATTTATTAAAACTCACTCGTCGTACATCAATGCTTTTATGAAAAAAAGTTTCCCTATAGTGCCAACAAAAACAGTACCAAGTTTCAATATGTCCAGATGCGAAACAACGTGCGTTCGTATCAAGTCACAGGAGGACAAACAGTCATTAATTTTATATAGGTACTTGTTGATTTACACGTTTCAAATTATAATGCGGCGCAGTATCAAAAATATTAATTACACTGCAATCTTGATATAATCGATTCATCATTTCGCGTTTATCGCGGTAATACCCAGTCGATGTCATTTTTGCCTACGTTGTTTTGGTACACGTCACCATAATAAACATATCGATTATTATCACTGTGATGAAACCTAACTTTTATTATCGATGGATGGAAATAACATAATTTATGTCAATCGACGATGACATAAATTATGTCTATGTTTCGATTATAAATAGACAGATTATAAAATATTTACCGAACTATAATAGAAGATATATAACTATAATAGAAAAGAGTTCAAAAAGTATACCTTGATCAGAAACCTGTTGGAAACAATACAATACCGCATTTGCCGATTTTTAGGCAGACGAGCATAAACCACTTGCTAGCTATCTTCGCTCAACAATGCCATATGGACATTTATCTGCTGGGTTAATTTTCATTTATCTGTATAATAAGACTTGCCTTGCTTCACACGTGCGCATTAAGATACTTTGTTGAATTCAACTTCTAGATCACAGGATCTTTCTTTCTATTTTATAAAGACCATAGCATAGAAACTTTGTCTCTTAAAAGAAATTGAACCAAGCTCGCAACGGAATATTTATATATAGGCATCGGTCATTTGAATGTCATTTTTAACTTAAAGGTTTCTCTAATTCAGTAATTCATTTAGTAATGGGATTCCAATAGTCAAAATTTTACGTACCTATTATATTTTTTTTCTTTTTATGTCATTGATACTTTGATGAAAAAAAGAATTACCATTTCGATATTATTATCTTCATCAATAGCTATATTTTTTATTCTCTTCAACTGCAAATGAGCGTTCGTTCCACCCGACATTGAGGAGTCATCGTTGCCCATGGACATCAGCGATGCCAGAGACATGCTTCAGATAGCGCTATTCAAAACTCTTTTAAAACATTATTTCAAGAAGGTTTTGTCATAGTGGTATGCACATGTATTACTAGTAATATCTATGCTTACGGCCGTCTGGTGTAGTGGTAAGTGACATGGTCACTACATAAGGGGGTCGCGGGTTCGAATCCCGCCAAGGGAAGATGTTTGTATGATAAATATAAATGTCTTTTCCAGGGTTATGGATGTATATTAAATATATTATGTATGTGTATAATAAAAATCTTACATTTATTTCCGTTATCTGGTACCTGTAACACAAGTTCTTTACGAACTTATCACGGGACAAGTTAACGTGGCGTGATTGTTAGTAAATATTTATTTATTTATTTATTATTTATTTATACTACAAATAAATAAAATTAAAGTGTCTGTTTGTTATGTTAAAGTAACCGCTTTTTACTACATGCATATGAATGTATATGTGTATTGTTTACAATTTTTGTCTGTCTGTCTGTTTGTTCCCGCTAATCTCTGAAACGGCAAGACCGATTTTGACGAGACTTTCACTGGGAGATAGCTGATGTAATAAGTAGTAACTTCGTCTACTTCTATTTTAGAAAAACTCGTTAAATACCACGCGGACGAAGTCGCGAGCGCAGCCACTTTTTAATATTATTCGATTTTATTCTTCGGAAGAAATTATAAGCTGAACTGGTTTCTGAAAAGTTGAAAATAGTTTGATATTCCACAGATTCGTTTGATACTTAGACGGATACTTTAAGTTATCCAGTCGATTTAAGCTTTAATATTATTTTTAAAGACAAAATTAAGTATCGGGAAACCACCATCACTAACCCACCTTGATGTTACGTGACAAATATTTTTTTAAACGGCATTACGTTACTGTACCTACAAATCGATGCAAGATATGATGCCTTATTATTTAAGTCTCATGAATATTGTTTAATATCTATAGATATGGCACATTACATGGTATTCATTCACAGTGACACGCAGAAAATCATTCAACAAATCCATTTCATGACTGAACATAATTCAATTCAACAATTCGTATCTTAAAGTACTTACATGGATTACTACGGGAAACCATCATAATATTAATTATTCTCTTATCATAAATGTGATATCGAGATATTACATACAATATACTAAAATTTGTTTTATTAATTTATTCCTGGCTATTTTTTAAAACATCGGAATATTATAAACTAGCGACCCGCCCTGGCTTCGCTTCGGAAACATTAAAACACACATGAAACAAAAAAAAAAAAATTTAGCCTATGTTCATCAGGGACAATGTCGGCTTCTAATGGAAAAAGAATTTTTCAAATCGGTCCAGTAGTTTCGGAGCCTATTCGAAACAAACAAACAAACAAATCTTTCCTCTTTATAATATTAGTATATATATAGATATAGATAAACATTAGTCTTGTCTTTGCGAACGCTCTTGAGCTGATCCTAGCTTAAATTCAATTTAAATAATATTAAATGTAGTTTCAATGTATTTATATATATTCTTTATTACTTCATTATTTATCGATAATGAAAATCTAAAAATATATAGCATTCATTTAAAAGAAAGCCGTCGTTAGATTCTTAAAAAAATGGAGTACAAAATTTATGAAAATGTATGTAAATATTTCTGAGGCGATCTGAAGTGTTCAATATCGCGAGGAAATGCTGCGAAAACTCTCGTTTGCAATCGATCGTTGGGTGTACCCGATGTGGTGTGGATTGGTCAATGGGCGTGGTGGTTGTTATCATGGAGATGCCGTAAGCCAATAGCGTAAAGGCGGTGATAAGAGGGTTGGGGTTGCAACGGCAGGGTGGCGGCAGTGTGTTACACGGAGCGGCCCAGAGCAGCCGCGTTCAAAGATGTTAGGTGCAATGATGTACCCCGGTACCGAGGATCCAACGCTGGAAGACATGCGCGTACCACCGATTCAACTCGAGCACCTGCCTGAGGTGTTCCTATGTACGTAGTGCTGTGATTTGTGTGCGTGCTTGTGTGCTCTGTTTGTTTGTTGTGATCAAGAAACAAGTGTAAAAATTCTAAATAAGTCGATTTTAAATTTACGATTCTTTTTTTATTATTCACTTAGTTAGGACTTATTAATTGAAATATCTGAAAGATCAAACTTTTGTTCTAAAAATAAAACAAAAGTTTTTATAATATTTAATAACCTCCGTTTTATTCAGGAATATTTCTGAATAAAACGAACTGTTCCTCATTGTTAATAATTTAATTAATTAATTTGGAATTTTTGCACTTTTTAGATTCTTATTTTCGCGATTAAAGAAGATGGGATATACATACGTAGGTATAAGTTACATGTACCTAAATAAAATTAACTATTGATTACTTTTATTAATTAGATAATAACAATGTATTTATTACAATAATGCCACTAACTAATCAATTTTATTAATGATTACGTTGTGTATCGATTTTTTGTGACGGTATTTTACTTAATTTTTATACACATTCGGTATACCTACTATTTGGTGGGGATGTGCCATGACGGGGGTTGTAAAAACGTACAACAGAGAAAACTTACATTGATAGCTTTAGTGTTTTTCAAATTTAGAAATGTTTAATCTCCGAATATATAGTTTACATACATGTATGTATAGTTTTTACTGGTGGTAGGACGTCTTCGGAGTCCGCACGGGTAGATACCACCACCCTGCCCATTTCTACCGTGAAGCAGTAATCCATTTCGGTTTGAAGGGTGGGGCAGCCGTTGTACAGTAAAAACGGTGACCTTAGAACCTGTGTTTCCAGGTAGGTGACTGCATTTACGTCGTAGGTGTCAATGGGCTCTGGTAACCACAACACCGGGTGGGCCGTGAGCTCGTCCACCAACTCAAGCAATAAAAAAACAGAATTGTCAGTAAATTATTTTGCGAGTAGACTTGTCGTACTGAAATGATTTGATCGGTAGTGGAAATCAATAATGCTAAATTAACGTTGTAATTATAAGTAGTTTATTTCAGGTACATAGCTTGTTGCTCGCTATCAAATTAAATCACGTTATTTCCGAAGTAGAGCCTGTCGAAATATTTCATGAATAAACAAGTATTAGGGTACCTATACTTTTTTAGTGTTGCCGATTTTTACGGTTAGGTACGTTTTGTTAATCTCATCACTAAATAAATGTTTAATTTTTTATTAGTGCACAATAAACTTAATATGATTCACGAATATTTTAATTCATTACGATGCGGGATTTCACCGTTGGTAGCGAAATTGTGAAATCATTCAAAATAATAAGGACTTTAAATAATCTATTCTCGTATGTGAAAAATTAAGAATATCGTTGTTTTTCGTACTCGAATGAAGTTCCGAATATTGAGCCCAGCTTGTATTATACGAAAGATATTCATGAAATTATCGCTAGAGGGTTTTACGTTTTTTTTTTTTTTTTTTTTTTTCAGAAGGGTGGATGAGCTCACAGCCCACCGGGTGTTAAGTGGTTACTGGAGCCCGTAGACATCTACAACGTAAATGCGCCACCCACCTTGAGATATAAGTTCTAAGGTCTCAAGTATAGTTACGACGGCTGCCCCACCCTTCAAACCGAAACGCATTACTGCTTCACGGCAGAATCCAGACGTCTTTCTATTAACACAGTTTTTCATGATTGACTTTGGCTTTCACACAAAATGCAGGTCTGTGTATTTATTATAATTACGATAATTCCTCTTAGTCAAATTGCGAGCCCACAAAGAAATGATCGTCTTGCCTATTTCTGTTCTGAATTTGTTTCGGTTTGAAGGATGGGACCGCAGCCATACCAACCAATTAAGAATCTGACATCCAACGGTGAATTCGTTTATTCATCCAAGTTAAAAAAAAACAATTACTTAGTTCTTAACAAAAAAAACATTAGGTATGACTTTTTTAATATGTACATAATGTAAGTAGGGCTTAGCAGGAGTACCTAAGTATATCACTGCTTAGAATAAAACAAGTGATGTTATTGGTAAGGTTAACGTGAAAACAACTACAACACTTTTGAGTTAATTATTATTTCTGGTTTACTCTATGATTCTGGTTATTTACTCACATTTTGTGTTGAGTGGTAGATTTAAGATTTTCCATAATATCATTAAAGTTAAAATTTCATATGATTTAAGTAAAATTAAGTATATTTGCTTAAGCATATTTAATGTTCTCCAAATCTGATTTAGCTTGGTACATTTTAATATATCAACGCGTTTTTTATGTTGTATAATGGAAGTTGATCTTACCCACTGAAGTATGAAACCTATGGAAATTAAACGTCAATAAAAAAATCGTGCCACTGTGACGTTATCTGCTCCATAATGAAGTTAAATATAGGTATATAGATAATAGTTTTGGGGTATCGACTTTCTTGAGATCCTATAAAATATGTTTTAATTATTATTTTTGTACGTTTTAAGCGGGGTAGCATGATAAAATAAGAAAGGACAATGCCCAAAAGTGGGCCAACTTTATGTTAAAACTATTTGTACTTGAAAAACGATGCCTTATTTTTTCACGTTGTTTAGTTTATGTATCAACATTTCTTTCAACCTGGCATTGTTTTACAAAAAAATTAATTACTTATTTGATAACATCCCAAAGCTGAGTGCCATAGATTTTAAATTCGCCAATAGGCAAGAGGCTTAGCTCATATAGCCTTATAGTAAACCTATATGCTGCCAAACGAAAGAATTGTCTGTGACTTGAACAACAAATTAAAAAAAATAGCTAATGGTTATAATTCACAGGCTTTTTAGTTTATTTTTGTTCAATTCAATATTTATATATTGTAATAATAATTATTACTTAAAACCATGAATCATTTAATATTTTTAGATATTAATGATTCCATTAGTAAAAATCTCAATGTCCTACCATTACTCTATTCTTATTATATATGATCAGAGAGTTTTGGCAGCAACTCGAGTGAAGCGTTACTTGAAGTTTTATTTTAATGTTTTTTTAATAGTTTATTGTGATGTATAATATATAAATTGGGTGTTGTTTTGTGTATTAAACGTCAATAATCGTAGTTCATGATTATTGAGGCATTGGAATAAAACTGTGGTTAACATAGCAGTTACTGTTTTATTTTTTCAAGATAAAAGGTCTGCGGAAATTCAGGCTCACTCAATGTTATTCATCGAGTTGATGTCAAATCTCCCAAAAAGCAATAAAAAGAGAAAACTGGCTTTTTTTGACATAAAAAAAATATACCTACGACAGACTAGGCTGTATAGGCTACGCTCTTTGCCTGCTCATTGGCGAATTTAAAAACAACAACAACAATATTGTTGGCGGTTTCCGGATTTTCATTTCATTTTATATATTAAGAGGATATAATAATAATAAAATGTACGTAAGGGCTTATTTCTAGCAACGTTAACCACAATTAACTTATTTAATACTGTAAATAATGATGAGAGCGATCATTGATTTCGAAGAAAACAATTAACAACTTAATTTTAGCTGCAGAAAAAAACAGATTTCTCTTAAACCTGGGTGAGAATATAAAAATCGTTTTCTGAATATGAAACGATATTTCTTTGTCTATAAAATGAAGTTAAAACCATCATCACCCGACAACTTTTTTTTGGGGCCCAAACGCCCATAGAAAATGAGCATTGTCCTTTTATATAAGCAATCATAATTATTAAGTCGATATCAAAGTCAATAAATAATGTACAACCCAAAACAGACGGCTGAACTGACGTGACAATGACATTTGATGCGCTAAACATGGCGGATTTTCGGCCTCATTAGACATTTACGTATTTCATGTTTCATTTTATGTACGCACTGAAATACTATTAAATTGTTTTCCTGCGAGTTACAGTGCTGAGTAAGAACGAGATAGATATTATATATGTTTATGTGTGTGCCTTCAAAATGGGTGCTATTTATATAAGCAATTGTACGTATAGAACAATATGTCGTGTCCCTACTATATAGGTCTATGGTCTTACCGCCCTCTTAGTGTCAAATTATATAGCAATTATAAATACTTGACAGCTTACATCGGATACGCCGCATGTTCGTCTGCCTACAGAAGCAATAAAAATTACGTAATAATGATAACAATTCTCCTTCAAATCAATCACGTTTTTATGAAAGATAACCTTGTTATTTTTTATTATTTGTTTTAATCATGAGATAAGCTTTGGCGTTTGTTGATCTTCCGTAACTCAATCATGTGTGTTTTGTTGCAGCCAGTATTCCAAAATGTGGCGGTTGTCACGAGATGATAGTGGATCGGTACGTGCTGAAGGTGTCGGACCGGACGTGGCACGCCGGCTGCTTGCGCTGTGTCGAATGCCGCGCGTTGTTAACTGGAAAGTGCTTTGCGAGGAACAATCAGCTGTACTGTACCGAGGACTTCTTCAAGTAAGCCTCTAAATATAAACAAAAATCTATGAAAGCTTGTGTCTACAGTTGCTGTTGCTGTATTTATATATGTTTATATATTTATTAAATGTTATGTTAATCATAATAATTTGAAGTCGTCGTGGCCTAAAGGATAAGGTGCCCGGTGCATTCGTATGTATTCGTATGCATCGATGTTCGAATCCTGCCGGCAGATAGCAATTTTTCCAATGAAATACGTACTTAACAGATGTTCATGATTGACTTCCACGTTGAAGGAATAACATCGTGTAATAAAAATCAAACCCGCAAAATTATAATTTGCGTGGTAGGACGTCTTGTGAGTCCGCATGGGTAGATACCACCACCCTGCCATGAATCAATAATGTGTTTCGGTTTGAAGGGTGGGGCAGCCATTGTCCTGTAAAAACTGAGACTTGCAACTCATGTCTCAAGGTGGGTGGCGGCATTTACGTCGTAGATGTCTATGTTCTCCGGTAACCACTTAACACCAGGTGGGCAATGAGCTCCTCCACCCATCGAAGCAATAATAAAAAAAGAGAGATTAATAAAATGAGATGTGGAATTGTGAAAGCATTTCTGTGCTTGGTTGTGGCCTATGTGCGACCCTAAGGGGAAAAGTCGAACGTCCGAGGTCTAAGGCATTTGCTACTGTTTTCTGAATGTCTTTAAAGAACAAGTTAAACACACAAAAATCTTAAAACTTTTTCTCATTACCCGAATCCCAAATAGATTTTGTTGGAATTTTATGCGATCCCCATTAGAGGTGCCCGAAGGTTATTCCGCTGTCCCACCCGGGTATACAACTTTTTATGTCACGTTGATAATGTTGTTGTGATTGCGGCTGTTGTCCCAGGCGTTTCGGAACCAAATGCAGTGGTTGCGGGCAGGGCATACCGCCGACTCAGGTCGTACGTCGCGCGCAATCTCACGTCTACCACCTGAGGTGTTTCGCCTGTGCCGCCTGCGCACGTACCCTGAACACAGGAGACGAGTTCTACCTTATGGAGGACGGGAAGCTTGTCTGTAAACCGGATTACGAAGCTGCCAGAGCTAAAGGTTGGTTCAGACTTTCTATCATCAGCTAGTGATGTAATAATGAAAATATTCAGTGAGACCCTTTTGATTCATCGATTATTACTATTTCGTTGTCTTGCAATAGTTTAAAGTTTACGCGCGTCAAAAAAAGACTGACGATTTTTATTTAAAATGCCTGCCTAAAAAAAATTCTCCGTAGTAGTGGTTAAAAGTACGCTTAGTAAAAGTAAAAGACTTTTGTACTTTTACTAAGCGTATTTTTAACCATCATATGTCAGGTTTACGCATGACTTAAAACATTGTTTTCCTAAAGAACATGACATAGTATTCTCTAATATAAATTCCGGTTGCAAATGCTTAGATAATAACAGACAGTATGTTCCTAAACAGAGTCTCATCCTTGTGTTATACTTATATATAAGTATATATTTTAATACGGTACTATCATTAATGACTCGGGCAGTTCTTAAATCAAAACAGATATACCAAACGCAGGTGGGGATGGCTCGCTCGACGGTGACGCGGCAAGCAAGAGGCCCAGGACTACGATTACGGCCAAACAATTGGAGACTCTGAAAAGTGCATACAGCAGTAGTCCGAAACCAGCGAGACACGTGCGGGAGCAGCTCGCACACGACACGGGTCTGGACATGCGGGTCGTACAAGTTTGGTTCCAGAACAGGTTAGTAACTTTTTAGAATATGTATTATACAGTATTCAATCTGAATTCACCACTATAACTAAGACTGGTATACAGGTAACTAATGAAACACAATTGTATGTAGAAAGATAATTGAGTAGATTATGAGAACCAAATAAGAAACTAGCAAAATTATCCTAAGTAGTGTTTCAATAGAGATCATGATTACTGCTGTAGAAATAAAAAAAATATGTTTTATATAAATTCTTATCGGACACATGCGACAGGGCAACGCTAAGCCGCCGTCGCCCGAAATATGTCTCCACTCTCGGTGCTTTTAGGCCCCTCGAGCACCGGTCACTGGCCTCGTCGTACTCGTCGATTACGCCGAAGAGTTCGACGAGTGAGCTAGCCCACAGACAGCCCACTAAGTTTCTTGCCGGATCTTAGTGGGTCGCGATTTCGATCCTGTGGTAAATTCTGCGAAGCAATGCTCTTGCTAAGTCTAGCGTTAGCAAATTCTCTCAGGTTGAGCCTGTGAGCTCATCTACCCGTCCGGGCGTAATTGGAAAATCCCCTTAGATTACCGGCGAATAAGTAGGGAAAAAATTATAATATAAGTATTTAGATAATACCTGTCGCCACGATTTTTGGCTTCTGAATATAAAATGTATGTTTCTTCGCTAAACATCCTATTGAAGAAATTAAAAAAAAATTGGTTATGAACAATCCATTTTTAAGAATAATACTGACGAGTTTTAGTAATTTTAGTATAAATGAGTCGACTATTATCAAAGGCGGCAATCTGACTTTTGGACAATGATTGGTAAATCAGAAAAACGAATTATTGACTTTGTATTCCATTGGCAGTCACAAAACTCTTCGGAACGACATCTTAGATAAATAACAGGTTAACTATTAACCTTTATTTAATGCAGGTTTTGAACCGTATTCTTTGAAGGAGACGATTATATTCAAATAAATCTGTATTGACATATCAATAAAAATTTTTTGTCCAAATGTACAGATTGCCGCCTTTGATAATAGACGACTCAAATATGCATTTTAAACTTCTGCGCAGTGGAACCAAACCCGATCCGATCTTATTTCGCGAAGTAAAAAAACATGAATTTCAATTCGTTTTGATTCGGAAAGCGCTATCGCTAAAAACCATAAAAAATTGTTCTTTCGGTTACTTATCTCGAAATTAATCACGCTTGACACGAGCAAAGTATCGGAATAGCGTTAAGCAGATTTTGAAATGCTTTACTGACTTAACAAGACGTACAAAGATAACGTTATTACGATCGAATGCGATAAACATTAATTTACAAACATCAACGCAGAACACCTGTTTTTTTTTTTTGGATATTCATCGCTCCTCGCAACCGCCTCACTTAAAGCAGTAGCTGATCATGCGATAAAAACAGTTTTTCTTAGATAACATTGTTTGTAATTGATAATCTAATCCTTTTTAATAAAGCAATTCTTTTTATTTGGGAAAATTAGCAATGCTGTAACATTAATTATTGATAAATATGTTATCGATTATTAATTTAGCTACGATGTTTTATCAGTTATCGGAAATGACGATAGCTGCCAAGTTTGTAGTTTTTTAAAGATCTAATCCAAGGACGTGGTAGCTCATAGTAAACGAGCTCTGCCTTTGGTTATTATCGTTATTTATACGTTTGTAAGAAGTCTGTTTGAACTATGCTTTGTGTCGCGTGAATAGCGGCAGTCACGGCCTGCGCTTTGGCCTCGCTTCGTAAAACGTTTATATGTGCAATGGCTAGTTTTATATTACGAATTGTAAGCTTGCAACAATAATCGTATTAACAATCGAACCTTTATGTTCTTAACCAAACGTACTTGATCATTGTAATATTCGTAAATACAAATAGCCTTCTGGCATTCAATTTATAACTTCAAAGCATTAAATATGTATGTTTTCGTTCCATTAAACTTGATAAGCTAGCACTCCTCTTGATTGTGAGTTGTCACTGTCGCTGCCAAGCCGCCGAGTATTCTAAGGTTTTTCTTCATACCTTGTTTTGAGGTCGAAAAGCGGAGTTTTTTCCAGTCTCATAGAAACATTGCAAAAATTGGATTACGCACTGTATATAAGTCTGATTTTTAGAAACAAGTACGACTTAAGCAAAACCGTCCCTGAAAATAATCAAATAGTTAAATCTATAAGACTTAATCTGCAAGAAAATGCGATCGAATATTTCTGAAGGTTTCTATTAATTTATATTTTGGATTGAGCGTTTGCTCGTAGCCCGGAGGCCTTTTCAGCTTCATCAGGAAGCGAACTTAAAAATTCAATCGGTAGGGAATTAGGGTTTGTTAACAACTCAATCGTCTAAAACAGATGCTGCGTTCCTATAACTTCAAACATTTCATTGTAATCGCAACGGCGAAAAATTCAGCTGGTCAATTTGTGTTTAGTTTCAAGTCAAAATGTTCGACGAATGCAATGAATACATGCTTTAATAACCGGTATGCCTTAGTAACCAGCGGGATAATTACTAGCATCTAATAGTACCGAGAGTGGATCCATTAAGACGTACCTTGGGCATCGACTTTGTTTGGATACTGCGGGGTTTTCGTATTAAATTGCTATCATAAGGAAGTGGTGACAGTGGTTTTCCTATACTTATGAAACCAGGCTAGGTTTCAGGCCAGGTAGGGAACTTGTCAAGTTCAAAGAGTATTCTTGACGTGCGCGCCACGTGTGCGAAAAGGACACTCGCATAAACCATGATGGGACGTCATTTTGGAGTGTCTTTTTTTTTGTTGCATAGTTGATATTTTACAAGCTTATATTAGACACTGAATCGTTTTATCGTGTCTGAATAAAAAAATAAAAAAAATTGGTTAGATCAAATAAAGTCATTTCAGAAAACCGATCTCCGTAACTAAACGTATGCTTACTGGAACTGTCACTTATCTGGGTTATCGTACACATTAGTGACAAAAAAAAATACGACACTATTATTTCCATAATTCCCTGAAAGCAGACATAACACGCCGATGGAGTCCCAGCGGGCTGGGCGGAGGCACTTTAATTAATCAAGGTCTTTGTTGAAGGCCAGGTCGGCTCCCCGCCGCTCTGCTAATAACAACACGCAAAACATGCGAGGGGTGTCTGTCTGTTTGTCCAATACACGTACGATTATATGTTTAAATTAAAAGCAATCGAAGCGATATAACGACTCGTAATAAAAACAATCTCAAGCTATGAGTTTATCAAACATAATTATATCAAGTGCTATTTATTTGAGCCACAGTGAACTTAACTGACCCGTTTAAAATTAAAACGGTACTTTTCCTGAAAATTTAAAGATAGAATGGAAGTCTGAATTTATAAGGTATGAAAATAATTAGTCTTAGCGAATTTGATATTTCAATTACACCCTTCTACGAGTAGGCCTAACATTCATTAGATAGAACCACAAAAAACTGCCAGTCATACTCATCAAGTTTTGAACTCAAATGTACCTATTTACTATAAAATTATTTATGTATATGTATATGTATACGGTATTCACATACAACATAGGTACTCTCTCAATTTCCCGACAGGAAAAATGAACGCCCACATCTCGAATTAACATAGAAACGTAATAAGGGGATACGTAGTCTTATTACTGATAGTTTATAAGCGCCATTTTGTCAATTAAATTACTCATAGCAATGTTTTGTGACAATATTCTGATTGCTTTTTTTTCCCACAGAAGAGCAAAAGAAAAGCGTTTGAAGAAAGACGCCGGTCGCACGAGATGGTCCCAATACTTCAGGTCGATGAAAAGCGGAGGTGGGTCACCGAGACACGATCGACTACTAGACAAGGACGAACTAAAAATTGATTTGGATTCGTTCAGTCATCACGGTAAGAACTTTTTTTAAAAGATTTGTGGACGGGGACGCGACTCATACAATCCTAAATAGTTACGATGCCCATAACAGTAATGTGGTAAATAACGCGGCCCACTTTGAGGCATAAGGTGGAAGTCACATAGAATAATAAAGGCTGATTTGATTTTTATTAGTTCGCCTTGACTAAGAATCGGGACCATGTTTTAGAAGAGTTTTTCTTAGTAATATTAGGTACTTGCTTGCATTATTTAAGTACTGGAGTTGTCGCATCGCTCGTTACTTTAGCTTACGACGACTCTGCGTGTTTCAATTGTTTAAAAGATATCATCTGCGTTGTGATAATCAAAGTTTACGTTCCAACAGATTTGAGTAACGATAGCTACAGTACAGTAGCGCTCGGTGCTGAAGAAGGGTCCCCAGCCGGTGGCGGCGGGGCAGGCGCGGCGAGTGCTCGCTTCTCTGCGACGCCGCCATATTTACGAGGGCATTCTCCACCGCATCCCCACTACCATTACCCACCAGATCACCTCGTTTATACCAACATCGGTAAGTTTGTATTTATAAATACATATTTAATCATTCGACTTAAAAAAGACTTCAAGGTTTGATGTACAGGGAGTATTAGAATCCTTCATGAAAACTATTAAAGAAAATAGTCCTGAAAATAGTACTGTTAACGACAGATAGGATAACTAAAAATCTCAATCAAGAACTTAACACTTGAAAATATCATATGATGATGGTATAGGATCCTACGCTAACTAGGAGGGTTAGATATGTTTATGTTATACGAATCCGCTAATGAAACACGAACATTCTACTTTTCAGGTCAAGCAATGAGCGGTGCAGGTATCGGAACGGGCGCGGGTGGTGCTTCTGATCTGAGTAGTTCGTCTTCACCGGCGGCGGGTGGGTATCCGGACTTCCCGCCGTCACCGGACTCGTGGCTGGGCGAGGCACACCACTATTCCCCGCGTGGCTTCCCCTAACGGCGGCCTCCGCCGGCGCACGCGCACCCAGCGCCCCCGCCGACAGCCGCGCCGCACACCCTCCCGCCACTCCTCGCCCCTTACCCCATACCACACGTACAACCGCTGGAGCTTGTGGTCAAACGGGAACTTTGAATACGAGTTGTCACTTTCCTAAACTAGGCGCTAATTGGTGCGCCGAGTGAACTTTTAATTGAGTGACTAATTCAGACAGTGTGAATTAAATGTAATTTTGTGAAGTGCATTAACGTCAAACGATGTCGCTCTAAGAATAACGTAGGCTATTCAGTACAATTGAATTATCATCACCTGAAAAACGTGCAAAATCATAAGCGAACACGACGGTTTATTGTTATTTAAATATTACTATGTAATTAGTTACACCTGTTTATATCAAACATGTTACATGTGAATACTTATATGTAATTAGTTGTATGTATATTATTAATGTAATAATATTTTGTAAAACTTAATATACACTATTTATCAAATAACATAAGTGATACAAATAATTTCTAAGTAGTTTTAACAATCGTTTAACTAGTAATATTCTACAAATTATCATTAGTGTAAATAATATAGCAGCTATTGTGGTAAAATAAATGTAAGTGAATAGTTAAAATAGGAAGTCCATAATTTTAATTATCTTTAATACTATACTATATATTACATTGTGCAAAAAAATCTAGTCGAAAAATGAATGGTACAGATTACTAAGAATATAATACACATTTGAAGTTTTATTTACAATCTGTGCGTCTATGGACTATTATATATATTTATAATTCGGTTGTAGCGACTCCCCAATATTGTGACATTCTTCCTTCGAGGTCGAGCGAGTCTTGGGAGTGTGTTGTTTTCTCTTGAATTACGGCAAAGTCATATTCTAAATGATAAGGCATGAGTCGTTGAAGTGAACCAAAATATGCAGCGTTAGGACCACCATTCGGCAATCTTCCAGAGCCGAATCGAAAGTCAGGCTTTAAAGCTGTGCCAAAAGATCTTGCACTACCAAAATGTTTAGACAAGAATGGAACTTTCGAAGTTTTTCCACTTAAATGTAATTGAGGGCTACTCCCCGACAACCCTTTTGTGTTCCTCAGAGTACTTCCATTCGAACGAATACCCTTTGATAAGTTATCTAATTCCTTGTCGAACAGCATTTGAGTGTTCTGTTCCAACATGTATTCCCAACATTTAAATTGTTCCTCTGGATTTGAAGCTTCCTCATTTCGGTGATCTTCTTTCTCTTCTTCAACACGAACACGAATTGCTCTAGCCACGCCTCCGCGACAACTCCGTCTTTCGGATGCTTTATTTTGCGATCGAACACTAGAGTAATGTTGATGGTTTATTGCTTCACTTAGAGGGCGATCACTTTGCCCGCTTGGCGAAGATCGATCGCTGCTCGGCTTTGACGGAGATATTGAGTGACAGCAAGGTTCCAAACGTGAACAACAACAATCCGATCGGCATGTCATTTTATTCCCGTTAATCGTCTGCCTTAATTCTCTCATCAAAAGGTCAACATCAGCTCTTTCATTATCAAACCTAATTACTATAATTGAAATACATTCTTCGACGCCATAGCTTTGGGCCAGGTCTTGTAATCTTTTTGCCGCAAGAACAGGATTTCGTTCTGCTCTTACTTCAGAAACTGCAGAATCTATACTAACAGCACCCCAGAATTTCCCATTGGCTAATATCAGAAACTCGTCGTCTTCTTTAATAACTGTCTGGATGATATCCGGATCTGGGACAGTATTGGGATAGCGACAGGAATATCCTAGACGTCTTTTATTTTCTATGCCCAAACTCAACGGTCCATTACGTCTACTTAAAACTGCTCTAGTATCGCCTACGTTAGCTAATTTCAAACTATATTTTTTTAACGCCTGTCCGAATGCGTTTTCTTGTACATTAATAGGAGATAAGTGGCACATGACCATGCAGGCTCCCTTTCTTTGACCTTTTTCTTTCAATTCTCTATGAGCCGATAATACTACGTATTTCATATATTCGTTAACAGTTTCTTTGATTGATTTCTCTTCAAGAACTAATCCTGGTATACTGGTTTGTAAAATTTTTGGTACTTCGATATCGGTTTCACCATCAATGACGGCGAAAAGGCCCTCTTTATTACAAAACGAAGGAAGACGTATTTGTGCACAATATAACTGCAATGATTTATCCGGGCATTCAGAAAATCCTGTATTCCACGGGGTCATGCCAGTTAATTCTTCGTGATATCCTGTTTTGTGGGTCCACGAAACTGAACGTCGCCCTGTCACATCTACTAAGCTCAATGGTCTTTGACATTTATATGAATTGAACTGTGACGGGTCCATTTGTAACTTTTTGTTACAAGATATATCTAGAAATTTTAATTGTTTAGGTGCAAGTAGCCGTAAATCTACCCTATCCAGTTCGTTGTGAGCAAAATCTAAAATCTTTACCGAAGCGCTACATGCGAACATAGGTACCGAACGCAGTTTATTCGAGTGAGCCCTAACGACTCTGATGTTATTGAGCTGAGGCATATTTTCCGGCAATCTTGAAAACAGGTTCCCCGAGAGTACTAGTTCCTCAACATCGGGCCAATAGTTGACACAGTTTTCTGGAAGCCGCGTTAAGCAGTTGTAGGCCAAATGTAGAATCTTTAAGCCACGGAATGCTATGAGAACATCTGTTGCATCGTCATTCAAGCAGTTAGCTGTTAGGTATAGGTACTCTAGACAATATGAGGTACATCTTGCCAAAGGTAAGCGGCTCAGTCTGTTATTTGAAAGATTTAAAACGCTCAATCTGTCACATACCGAAAAGAAGTTTTCTGGCAGTGCCTGTATAGAATTATCGTGAAGCAGTAATTCTTTAAGCGGAGCTCTTAGGCGCGGCATTGATGGTATACTCGAGATTTTATTATGGGCTAAATGCAGGTTACTAAGACTTGAAAGTTCACTACAGAACAAATGGTCTGGAAGTGAGGTTAGTTGGTTATTGCTCGCGTGAAGCGTGGTGAGGTCGGAACAGCCGCTGATCCATGGTGGTAGTAACGTCAATTTGTTGTATGACACGTCGATTTCTACTAAATTGATTGGTGGGACTGTACTTGTCAATGATTCTAATTCTGAAACAACGAAAATACACAAGTGTTAGTTAAAAATGTCAAGAATTTGTAAGTTTTATGTTCATATCGCAGGAGTGTGGTGGGTTTTTTATTAGGTATATTGCGTAGACGGACGATCCACGATCCACTTGGCTTAAAATGGTTAACGAAACTAATGGAAAATCTGTTAGAGGTCTGTAAAAGCTAGTCTATGGGCTCCGATAATTCCTTAACACCACTAAGACACATTGAGACAAAATATTACTGAATAATAAACAAATTTTTTTTGGGATTGAAGGATTACGGGTGGCCCGAAGGCCTTTCCAGTTTCAAGGCTCAGCCAGGAGGGGTCGGATTTGCTATCAGCTGCCCGAACGCCTCCAAAGGAGACCTAACAAGAGCAACTGCTTCGCGAAGGAATCTACCACCGGATCGGAATCGCGACCCGCTGTAAAGATCAGGCGAGAAACTCAGCGGGCTGATGCTTGGGTAAGGTTGCATGTCGAACCCTATGTCGAGTTCTACGAGTACGGTTACCGGGGTCCCTAAGTCTGCTCCTAGTGTTAGAGCACTAGCTGAGCACTAGCTAGCACTAGTGAAGGCGCCTAATGCAAAGGCTATTTAAGGCCCAGATCGTCGTGTAGGTCAACCTTCCTCACGAACCACGGAGCTCCGACGGTTAACCTGCAAAAACGGAACTGTAGGGATTGGAGGGTATCTATGTGCGTGCGGGCCGTGTGAGCGAACATCACACTCGCGTAAGTCATGACGGGCCTTATGCAGGTTTTGTAAAGTGTCACCTTGTTCCGAAGAGACATTTTACTCCGCTTATCTACAGATCATGGGGTAGAGTCTGCCGAGAATAAACGTGGCACGATCGCAGACTGATTTTATATGCGGGCGGAATGTCATCGATGCATCCAGGTAACGTCCAGGTACTTGAGTTTCCTGACCTAGGGTATGGGTTGTCTAAAGAGGGTAATCGGGGATGTGAGATTCCTCCTCCTAATAAATCCGGGAGGAAGTAATAAATAAGTTACTTAGAACGCCTATTAAACTTAACTTGGTAAGTGAATGAAGTTTCCACTACAAGTATGGTTAATTAAAATAAAATAAAATAATGAACTTACGATTGTGGGGGGCTCGGAGAATTCGTAAAGAGCCTCCATGAAGCGCCACGTGCTGGAGTGCATTATGTGAAGCGTATAGTTCCCGAAGTCCCCGCAGTGAAGACAAGACTAAAACTTCCACAGAATTATGCGATATATCTAAACATACTAAATGCTGAAAAAAGAAAACACCAATATCTTATATTTATATAAAAATAATTAAACAAAATATGCAAAGCTGAATTTATAAACATCTACGACAATAATAATAATATATTATAATATTAATAAATAGGTACATATTAGCATTCTTAAAAAAATATTACTAACACAAGTTTTTCTCTTTATTAACCTAGGCTATGAACGAATATCTCAACGTAAGACATTCAATTTTCAAACTTTTAAATTGATGATCCTTTTCCTTGGGATGTCAAAAAATTATGTTTTATTACCTCATAATTTCCGAGTATTATGCTTCCTTTTAATCTATTGTGACGTAAATCAACATTGGTTAGTGGAGTACGATATTCAACTTTATTTTCTTCATCCGGCGCCATTTTTCGATTTGAATTCTGGAAAACATTATTATTTACTCATTACATACACTTAATGTATTTTAATACACCGCAAACTTAATGCCTAAGAAATAAGAGATTTTCTACCAGTAATTTATTTACATTACTTGTAGAGAATCTCATAGATACATGCTATTCTAGAAAAAAATATAGTTAACCTTAAATGGGCCAACGAGTTCACTGCTAACCTAGAATTGAGTCGTTACCGGAACTCATAGACATCACAACATGGATGTCGCCACCAACCTTGAGACATGAGGTCGAAATACTTCGAGGCTCAAGCGGTTTCAAGCTTCAGTATTTGCTTTAAAAAAAATTCATTTCAATTTTGAAGTATCCCTGCTCGAATACAGATCTATGAGGTACGTATGTGTCTTTTCACTCATTCACGTTTGAAAAATTACAGAGTCATAAAAATATTGTTCTAAAGAATTGATTTTTAATACCCCAAAATTTGTTATGAGATTTCTTGCGGCCGACAGTGTTCGAAGTCGAGGCAGCCGTAGTATGTGATCTATCGAATGAATCTCGTTGTCGCCAATTTGTAGTTCTTCCAGTCTAAAATGTAAAGAGCCAGATAAAAACAATACATATTCAACGTTAAATACGCGAGGAAAATAGAAAAACATAAACTTTGCTATAAAAAGGAATGCTTTTTAAGGGTGCAAAAATTTATCGTTAATACAATTACGTATATATGTATATACATACGTTATCATAATTAATATGTTTAGTTAATTGTTATTTATATTTTTTACGTAAAGGAATAAAAAGTAGTGACTATGAACGAGTAGGTAGTAGTACTACCCTAGTTTAAGCGGGAAATAATATTTAGTTACTGAGCCAAGCACATTATATCAATATTATATACACATTTATTGTTTTACAGATTGATATTTCGTAATCCGAGTGAGATGCGACAATATTAAATAAATCTAGGTTCGCCCAAACAAATTTTGCATTTTTCAGTATTAAATCATGTTTTTTATGGTCTCAATAGTGGGAATTGAAAGTTATCATTAATTTTACGTAATGAAGACTTCGATCTCATCTCTCATGGTAAGCTAGAGTTTTCGTTTATAAACTCCGAGAGTGTAAAACAATAGTATTATATTTTATAGTATTATATTATACTTTCGAAAGTGCGATTTGTCTCATAATACACCTACTGTGACTGTCATTGTACTGCTGAATTAAATTTTCATAATATTAAGGTTTTATTTCTTACATCTCATAGTCCTTTAACGAATAAACTCGATTCATACTTCTGTTCAAATTATCTATCAACTTATTTACGTTTACGTTAATTTAATTAATATGGAACTTTGGTATCAAACACACATTAACTAAGTTAAAACAATACATTTCGTCTATAATATACTCGTGTTCTCGGATGTAATTCATTGCGGAAGACCCGGAAATCCGACGTTAATTAAGGCTCCAACGAAAATCGTTACGATCACAGATAATCGACACGGTCACTTAGAATGAAACGCCTTATCGTGTTCAATTTTTATCGGTTTGTTTTTACTAGTTTTCTTCCTCCAAGCTCCAATTATTAACGGACATCCCTAACAAGTTGCCTGTCATAAGCACTCGTGAATGGTTTGTTAATTTATTTCATTCATCCTTTCTAACTTACTGAATTTCCGTTTGAAGTATCCTAGCTAATACCTGAACGGCGAAGTTCTGGAAGGATTTGGTATTGGTCGATAACATAACAATATATAATCTGAATGAAGTATTCTGGCCTGCGGTGTAATTACTTTTGTCTTTAAAAAACCGCACGTATAAAAACTCTGTTAAAATGGGATTTAAACTAGTAAAATTAATAATTTCTTAGTAATACATATATACTTATTGTAATAGTATGTACCTATAGTAAACAAAATCGACCTATATGTCCGAAAACCGTGACCGACGCAATTAAATATTTACGGTAACACGTATGTACTTTGGAAAGTAAAATAATAAATACTAGATGTGTGAAAACATTACCGTCTGTTTGCAGAAATAATATAGTTAAATGATCATTGTCATATGATAACTATGATATATTTTTATGATATGTCATCACAATTGTCATATAATATAGTTAAAATATCAATGATTGCCTTGCCGCTAGAGAATGAATGGTCTTTACAAATCTGGATATCGTTGTGTTTTTTAGGTTGGAAAGAAAAATTATGAAACACAGAAAATACTTTACTGATTTTAATTTATTGATTTTGAATGTTTTTAGAGTTTAATCCTTAAAAGTTGATATTTTTAAAGCCCGTTCGAAACTTTTATGAGTAATAAAATTAAAGGTTAACAAAAACCATAATGTTTTTCATTCAAATAAAATAATATAAAAAATACTTTATTAAATTACTCTTGAAAATCAAAGCGTGGTATATATTTTTTACGACTTATCTGGTGTCAGTTTAATGAATTGTCTATTTGATAAATTTCCGTTTTACGACATTTAAGTACGTGTTTTAATATCTATGAATAGTAAGCGAAGTGATCGAAATATTAGTTTAGTCATTCATTCAATATAATTATGTTAGTGCTATTCAAGTAGAATATTTCAAAATTAATTTCACTTTACTTAATAAAATGATTTAAGCACTCGATAACAGATTGCAACACAGTAAACTCGATCCATATTATTATAATGATTATATGTAATATATCCATTTATTTACTGCCTTGGCTTGTTGTATGTTCAATGACATTTAAGAGTAAATTCTAGTCGTGCGTTGGAGCTTATATTCTCAGTATGTTTTGACTACAGTCTTCAAGAATCCATAGCTTTCTATTTGTACTATTTGTTTGTTGATTTAAATTAATACAATATTTTACGAAGGAGATTAATAAAACTCAAAAATATTTTGGTCAGCAATAAAATAAGTGGAATAAATACATCATCATCTTTTTTGGTAGGTATGTGTGGGATTCGATCGATTACTATGAAACTAGTGTGCATATATGTATATGAAGATTATTTTATCTATCAATACTGTACACAAACAATCAAAACAAGACTAACTACTCAGAAAATAGAAGAACGTGATAGACCTGGATGAATGGACAAGAACAACCTGGGATATTAAAATGGAGGCAGCTGGAGGAAGGCTTCACAAGAATTAGTGGGATTTTTAGTTTAATTAGTGGGAATTAGTGGGACTTTTTTTCTGTAATTAGCATTACATAGTCTTTTAGGGCACAAATAAAGGCTATTATTAAGTCTTAAACAAAAAGTATGTATTTTTCACATCCCTAGCATGTTTCCTTTCCAATTCCAAAAGTTTTACTATTCCATGAATTAATTAATAGAATGAAATTTTCTATTGGTCGTCTAGAACACGTGCAACAATAAACATTAATGTGTAATGCACTTATTATTACGGTATGATGCTATCGTTACGTTACTAGTGACAAACGGAGCAAGGTGAGAGTATAAACAATTACACGTGCACATAAATAACGGTGGTATTGCCATTATTTTTAGGTCACTAGTCTCATAACAAAATGAATAACTTAAATCTATTTAAATACTGAATGAAAAATTAAATTAAAATCTCAAATATATTAATATTGGTCAGATACAAAAGTTCGTAGATGAGCCTGTGATAAAGTCTAAGTCGTTCAAATGTATTAGATTGAGTCATGTGATTATGAGCAATTGAGAGATTTATTGGACCAAAATGCGCCCAACTAGTGTGGATCAAAATGCGCTCAACCACTGCTTAATAGGAATTAGAGGCAAGTGTAGAGTGAGTTAAACAACAAAATAAGGTGAATTCGTCGCTTACTACTGCTACGGATGAATTATAGGGCAGCACTAGCAATTACAGCTAAAGGCTCAAAGGCTACAATTATTCACTAAAAGTCTGCTACTTAGCCGTAAAATTATTATCATGTAAGATGATATTATTTTGAATAAATGATTTTTTTGTTACATTTTAAAACAACCGGTTCGATGAGAGAGTATTTTAATGAAAAATAACTTAGAATTTAAAATGTAATACGAGCCACATCTAGTACTAAATTTGTAAGAACAACATTTACTCACCAAAAACAAAAACAAAAAAATCAAATTATAACAATGTTTGGTAGCTCTTTGAGTTGTCTCACAGAGAAGCACTTCATTATTTTCAGTTCTGTGACCTTCAAACGATAGGGTTGATACACAAACTTTATTACAATGTGTTAAACTGTGGATGCTTCTAGTAACGTGAATGTGTTTGGCAAGACTGACCACATCGCGAGCGTTCTTACCGCCCCACTGACCACACACATTTAGCAAGAACCAGCAACGTTCTACCATCGATGTTACACACAGGCATTGTTGTACTATCTATGAATGAATCTATGAAACTAGAAAGTAATCAATAATATTACTCTTTCCTTTTACGTCTTCAAACAGAAGTATGGGTTGGCGACTAAGGGTGCCGTAATTTTCATTTACGTAGTGGGATGGTGTTGATGTGCTACATTAGTTTTGAGTATTAAGATCGAAAGATCAATTAAATTAAGATAATTATGTTCCAGAAAATAAATCTGCTAGAAGTAGTTATAGGCCCATGCCAGCAGATTATGTATGATGATACTGTGATGATACTGGCCTAATCATTAGTAAATTTATATAAATTGAATGATTGAAGGTTTCACTTTATCACCCGATATTAGTCCTTTATTACCTGACTGCTCTTATATTTAAAAGTTGTTACTGTTATTTCTAATTTAATTAAGATCTTTAATAATTTGTTTTGGATTGTTTTATTGTTAAATTACGGTTGCCTATTAGGTACCCACTTAGAAAGATTGATGCCTGTCGCAAGATGGCACTATGCCATAATCGCGTGAGGATCTTTACCGTGGGTTCGTAGTGAGAATTGCAATTCTTGTTATGCAATGTGATAAAGTGCATAGAAAGACAGATAAAATATAGCACAGATTAAACTAATATTGTATTCGCGTTTAATAATTAGTTAGTAGTTTAATTCAGCAGTGTAGCAGTGTCAAGAGCACTCTCGCTGCTTAGGTACATCGTGTAAGATTTTGGATTCGACTATGAACGTTATTATTCTTATTTATTTTTTCTTGCTTAATTTGAGCGCACGGCCCACTTGGTTTTAAATGGTTACTGTTATAACGTAAATGTCGCCACCCACCTTGAGTCATGAGTTACAAACTTATTACGGATCACTAGCACCTGCCTCTACTTTCTTCAGCAATCTTTTACTTAATGCATTTTTATGATTTAAAAGTATACACTGATTTGCAAATAAAATTCGATAATATTTAGTGTAACGGGTTCAGTTTTAATGTTAGTTAAGAGGGGTTGAGCTCGCGAGTGAACGTAATTCTGCACGGTCTACCGCGCAGATGTTGATAGTCAAACGTAGACATTCATAAAATTAGCACACAACGGAAATACATATAATAATTGTACTTGGTGTTTGAAGGTAATGACGATTTAATGTTCAAATTTATCACTGAAAAATAATAATCTCGGGACACTTTATCGTATCGCTTAAGCAAAAATTCGATTTATATACTCCTGTGGCTATTAAGAAAAAAAAAACAAAGCTTACGTACTGTGATGAAGGCTTACATTTATTTGTTCGGAAAAAGCAAACCAGCCGGAACCTCTAGACATTATAATATTAACCGAATCAATTAGAAATATAGAAATATTTGCTTTTTTATCCTAGCGTAGCATTTATGTATCGATAAGATGATATTCCTTTCAGGTTTATGATTTACTTAAATTTATTTTATACTTTTTCGTTGCTGCTGATAAAGAAAACTATTTTGAAGTTTTTAATTATTTTTTTAATTCTCACTAATAAATTCAGATAAGTTAATTGTAGGTTTTTGTAATACGTAAACATTTTGAGATTAGCTGGTTGGATCAAAATCGGCTGGAAGGCCTCAGTTTTGTTAAGATGGTACGGCGCCACGGTCTGTCAGTCGAGCGTTACAGAATGTTTCCAGTGACGGCAGCTTATGGCCATTTGTATGTACTTGATGTACACAGTCTATGAGTCATACACATGTGGATTCATCTTTCCAAAGTACAAACAATTTTTCGAAAACTTTTTTTTAACTTTATTTAATTTAACAGTTACAATAAATATTAATATTATTGTTTGTGATCTGTGCGATCGCTTTCGACACTCTATTTAATGAATCAATGTTTCGCAGAGAGATTTAAATTATTCACTATCTTATATTATTCGTACAAATTAAAATGCAATAAAAATTCTACTTACTGCGTAAGTCGACATATTTCTGCAGGCAATTCAGTTATTCTATTATCGCTCATGTCCAGATGCGTCAAAGCCTGCAAACTCCAAGTTTGCGGGGGTAGGGTAGAGAGTGCATTGTTGCACATGCGGAGTACTCGTACAGCAAATGCGCTTGACGCATGCTGTACCAAAGCTTCGCCTAACGATGCCCGCCCACCACCGCTTAAGTCCAGTACATTTGGTGGCTGAGTACTTTGTGTTGCCTGTAAAGATAGAACCGTTGCATAATATTGTGAGAGAACAGGAAATGCTATTAAAAGGTTGCGCGATGCTCGTTGCACTTTCTCTCACTGATGAACAATCTCAATTTTTCTCAAACTTATTTACCTATTGAAAAAAAAAACTGTTCTAGCAACCGTATTTAAAAGGTATTTAAAATTGCATTTTCTTAAAGCATGCAAGAGATCATGCAGGTAGGTATTTATTTTATTTTATTGCTTACATGGTGGACGAGCTCACAGCTCACCTGGTGTTAAGTGGTTGCTGGAGCCCATAGACATCTACAACGTAAATGCGCCACCCACCTTGAGATATAAGTTCTAAGGTCTCAATATAGCTACAACGGCTGATCTACCCTTCAAACCGAAACGCATTACTGCTTCACGATAGAAATAGGCAGGGTGGTGGTACCTACCCGTGCAGACTCACAAGAGGTCCTACCACCAGTATCACTCTTACTAAGGTAATAAAAAAATATTCGCATAATTATAAGCAACATCGTAATTTTTGGGTGCTGCAAATGGATAGATGAGCTCATGATAGTTCACACTGCTGACCAGACCGCCAATAGAGTCAATAGACAACACAACGTGATCCACCATCTGCCTTGGAACACAAGGTCGAAATTTCCAAAGCAATTGTTTGTTATCTTACTCTTCATACACAGTATTTACAATTTTTTATATTTTTACTTTATCGAATTGCCTCGATATGGTAATAGAGTTATTGAAATGAAAATGAAACTTTATTTTTATCGAATTGGAATATGTGCTAAAATATGTTTGTTAAAAACTACACGAATGTAGTCTAAGATACGCGTCGTAGCTTCCGGCGCCCAGCTTGAGACATTGGTATCAATGTTCCAAGTAATAATAATTAATTAATAATTCCAAGTAATTAATTGTAGTCGTCATGGCCTAAAGGATAAGACGTCCGGTGCATTCGTATCGAGCGATGCAACGGTGTTGGAATCCCGCAGGCGGGTACCATTTTTTCTAATGAAATACGTACTTAACAAATGTTCACGATTGACTTTCACGGTGAAGGAAGAAAACATGGTGTGGTTAGTGCGAGTTTTTTAATTTCTTGATCGCGTTAAAGTTAACTCAAATTTGTATGGAGTTGGAACAGCGTCCCTACGTTAGCCGCAAGCTTTTTACTTTCATGGACATTGTCAAAAAAAAGCGTATACAAAACCGTCGAGAGAGAATGTGGATGAAAGCGTGGGTGTGGAATTGACTCAAAATCGTTTGAACCGGAATGTTTTACTAGTGAAACCAGGCTCTCGGATTGCTGTAAGGACTTACGCGTTGATTGATGGTACTAAGTCATAAGCATTGTTTGAACATGCAACATTCATTCAACTCAACCATTATAAATAATTAAACACAAAAAAGCTACAAATCAAACCTATGCAAGCCTACAAAATATTTATTTTCCAACAAAATATTTGCACTTTACATTCATTTGCTATATTTATTACTCGTATAGTAATGTGTATAATTAATATTTTACGTTTTAAGCATCCACTAAAAAATGTTTTATTAAATTTCAATCCCTAACGCGGTAAAATAAATAAGGGATTAAAGATTGCATGGAATTCCGACATTTTCAATTTGACAAGCACGAAATTTAGTAAATCTAATCTGTATCGCTTCTGGATAAATGTACACACAGTATTCCGGCGTTTCTTCAATATTTTATCGTTAAGATTTTATGACGTCGTCGATTACGTCACCGTTCAGACCATTCTCTTTTGGAATTCATTCCCGGTACGTATACGACATGCTGAAACATTAAATGGCTTCAAACGACTAATTAATGAGATATGAGAATTTGTTTAATTTTTTTGAGAGTAAAATGTCTAATTATTTGGTAAAAAATACCAAAGCTTTAATATTTATGTAAAATGCGATATTTACGTATAAATTGATTGTTCATTTTATGTGTTAAATAGTATATTTTTTTATAATAAATAGTATAATACTTTATGTGTTTAATATTATATTATTGGTATTTATATGTATATTATTTTTCCAATCCGTTCCTTTCCTTAGATGATTCTTGTGTACCTGACGATTGTCTAGAAGAGATCGCTCTTAGGCATTAGATCGCCCATGATACTTGTTGTATTTCATGTTTTGCATTTGTTTTGGTTTTAAATTGGTGTGCATTAAAAGCATACTCTACTCTACTCTCAAATAGAGAATAAAGGGTTAAAAGTTCACATGGGAATTTCGTCACTTTTGAAAGAAGAAGCATTTAATTCAGTATTATAGTACAATTTCCTGACTCATGCACGCGAAATCGGGCTAACAATTTTTGAACGAATAAAAGAAACTGAATAAAAGGCCTCATAAATATGTACGTAAAATAATGTTATGATAGCGAAATGATTTATCTTATGATGAAATATTTGCACCCAGCATTCATAATCGGAATGCGACCGCATTGGGTCATTAAAATTTATGAAAGCGTCTAGCTATGGCAGTTATTAATCTTTGTGTAATTTAATGTGAAGATTATAAACGACGGAGAGCTTAATTACGCTTTTTTGTCACAAACCGATCAATGCTCACTACTTGTAAAATCCATAACACAACTGATTTATGATGTCTTTTTTTTTCTTTTTGTTATCTTCTTAGATACGTACCGGAAAATCACATTTTTCCTTCAATGTATTCGGCTCTAAGCTGTCCAAAAAGATATCAGAAACAGGTTCGAAGACATCCAAACTGTCTATTTCTATTGCGTCGAACTTCATCGTGTTTCCTTCCACCATCACTGATTTTACACATTTCACATTGAGCACATCACTACATAGATTTACGGAAATACATTAAAAGTTCTTCATTTGTCAAAAGACATTTGTGATCTGAAGGAAAGCAGAATGCCTGTCTGTTGCGGTGGATAATCACGCCGGGGCCGACGAACTTCGATCATTGTTACGCCCAAACACTACAAAATAAATTCTAATCCTCGATATTCTAAACACGGAGCTGGTGCCTGCGCAAACGACATAAAGCGTCCTTGGACTCGGTCGGCTTCGCAGGAATCCCGCTGATGTATGTTTGATAGCTCCTCGAAGTACGTGTTATTATTTTTAATGAGCATACAAATGTTGCTTTGCGCGGGTAAGTGAGCCGCACTGTCGTACGATGGAGAAACGCTGGATGTGTAAACTTCAAGTTGGTTTATACGAGAGTCGTCTGTGTGTCGTGCTATCACTAGTCGTACTGAGGACATCTCAACCGTAAAATTTCTTTCGTAGTTGGGCCAACGCAATTTCTCATAAAAATAATGAATGAAACTATTCCAATATTTCACTGCTATTTTTTTTATTCTAACAGAATTCTACTTCTGTTATGCGATGAAATAGCGGCTTGATCCTGATGTAATTGAAATAAAAATAAAATGAAACCAACAGTTCTTAAAAACTATGTAACTAAATCCTGTTGCATAATCGCTTCAATTATAAAGAAAAAAACATTATCTAAGCAATTTTAAGATGCAAATTGAAAAATATGCATAATCACCTAGCGAGGCTGACATTGTCAGTGTCAATGTCTTATATATTTCGCTAGTCGCTATTACGATGTAGTAATATACATAGATCCCATGTTTTAAAGGGGACAACAACTAGAAAGAATAATGCACGTTTTGTAACAATATCTTATTAGGAATGTAATTAGGGCTGACGTTGAAATCAAAATATTCAGAATTGCATAACATGGAAACAAAATAGAGAAACTCATGATGTCGCACAACCCTAAACTGATTGACATGAAACTGCGCATTCAAATGTCAAAAGACTTTGATAGGCTTCAAGAATTTCTAGCTATTCCGTTGTTGTGTTGCCGGTTCGTTAGTTTGAGAAGTGTACCGGAATGAAATTCTCAATCATCTGCTAAGAGTTTGTACAGAACACACAACAAAACTGTTTCGAACAAGTAGATTTGTATTTTATTATAACTGGAATGCTTTTTACAACTAATCACTTTACCTAACGTTGTATATTTATATAATGACGCTTAGGGTTATATTAATTTTGCTTTCCAGAGGTAGTACATTGTAAAGAAAATGACATTTGAAATATCTATTAAAATCAGAATAGTTAAAAAGGACTAATCAAGTTACTTACTTCTTTGAGCCAGCTGAACCAAATGTTCCTTTCCCAAACGGTGCTGAATCCTAAGAAGACGTGATTTGCATTATTGTCACATGGCAAGTTATTACTTGGCCGGGGCTTTACGCACAACACAAGTCTTTGCGCTTTTGGGGGGCAGAAGTCTATGTTTCCTCCGCTTAACTCCAGCATCTCCCAAGTAGTTCCTAAAATGTAGCATTAGTTTTACAAAATTTAGGGCAAACAATCGTTTTGATTTACTGAAAGATGTTCTTAGCTTACCATACGTGTGCAGCCTTGACCCAATGATAAATGCAGGTTTCGGTTTCCATTGTGGGAAAACGTGTCCTTTTAAAACATATAAAGTTCCAGATCTCAAAACACCTCCATGATTTCCGGCTGGTCCAGCACACCATCGTAATGACTGTCGCAACTCAGGATCAACAGCTAGACGTTTTCTTCGTGATTCTGATCTCCATCCACATGTTGCTAAAAATTGGTCTTGTATCCTTAGGGGGTATTCATCAAGTTCAAGCCGTCTCGATTTTTCCCCACCAATTTGCATCCATAACGTTGATTCATCAGTAAACCCAAGGTCTTTGTTGATTTCTTCAACAGTTGTACTCAAAGTAACTTTCACCAATTTACTGGGTGCATCAACTGCGAAGGGTTCAAGGCCTTCGAAAACTCTGATCCAGCCGTGTTCGTCTTGATTACGAGACTTAAAGCCGCGAGTAGATGCAAGACGGCGAAGTGACTTGCGACGCACGTGAGGCGATGAAGCATGCAAGCTATCATCACACACCATGGCGCGCGGAGGCAGGTGCTCGCGAGGTACGATGTCCGACGACGCAATGGCCGCACGCCGGACTCTGCGCCCGCCGCTGCTACACAAATGGGTCAGATGCATGGTGGGGGTGGGAAACATGTTCATCAGTCAACCGGGAACACACGTGAATACAAATTAAACCAAATATAGTCATTAAGGATTCACCAAAGCTACCGTTTATCTACTATCATCACGTAAGAAGCAGACATGGAAATCAGTAGAAAGATTTAATTTTTTATTCGCCAATACTGCATCCGCGTATGCAAAATTCGCGAATAAAAAAGTCTGCCTTGATTTTTTTAGCTACTTTAGTGTGAGCGTTTAACGAACATTAATCAAGTACCTACTATAATGATTTCTACAAAAACTAAAAGGCAAGTTCCTAATAGCCTGTTTGAAGTTATTTTAGAGAAAGGGGCCATCGAGTAGAATGGTTGGTTATGGTTCGGTAGTCACCCCACCTGCTGACTCACCTGCTGCGCTTGGGCACCATGAACCCTTCAAAAGGTATGTACTATATGTATTGTCTTCCAGGATCTAATTATATTTCGAACAACTTTGGAGTGGCCTTCTATGAATATTTAAAAAAAAAGTGAGTAAATGTGTTAGTCAACAAATGGTTCTATACTATGTGAACAGATGATCTTGCTGCCAATTTATGGACAAGTCTCCATTACATTGGTACAACAGTTATCATACCCTAGAAAAGTAAAAGCAAGATTTCTTCATGGTACCAATACACAGATGTGCCGACACTTATCCAGAAAGAGTTCTGACAAACTCTACAACCAGTATTTAACATAGCGTCTGGTGTGCTATGTAGAAGAAAAAAAAAGAGAACATTGTTATTGCAGAGGAATTTTATTGACAGGGTGGTATTCGTTCACATCAGAGTTAATGTTGTGGGTTTATGATTTATAAATGAACAAAAACTTTGTAACTCGTAGGTACTGAAACGCATTGTCACATTCCCCAAACTTTCAGGCCTGTCACTTATAAAACAGCGCATTGCCTTTGTTTGGCAAACAGAAATCGATTAACCGTTACACTTTTAATTGGATCAACGAATTTGGAACCCCAGAAATATAAATAATTATTTATGGAATATAGAACATAATTCTTTTTTTGCATTCAGCTTAAGATGAACTCAATCAATATTAACCATGAAATATTGGGAAATAAATTTGCTCCATAAATTTTTCATGGTCACTTTTTCGATAATTCCGGAGTATCTTCAATAATTAAAACGATATAAAAATTAAAATATAAAAAGTCGTTTAATAATTCACAGGTTCCTTACAAAATTTAAGTATAGTTTTATGACCAAGGATAATTCTTGTGAAGAAGTTTCGATCCACATGAACAAGTCGCGTTGCACATTCCTTGCTTGCAGAAACCGTCGATATTTTTTACGAGCTCATCGCAATTAGAGTAATAGTCACGAACCGGACAGAAATTCGTGCACAAAGACTCAGATGTGCAGTGATCTGGGCAATCCGAGCATTTCTCACCAGTTTTGTATGGATACTGTGCTATTGTGAGGATGTTGCCACTGAAAAAATAATAAGATATTTTTTACTCTACTTGAAATTAATTTTTGGGAATTTAAACCAATTCATGCATTTATAATTTAATTATTGTACTACAATAAATATATTTTATTAAATTATACAATTAAAAATGATGATACTTAAAAACAAACGAAACAAAAATAACCCGACTATAATTAGCTAGCAGAATATTGTAAAATGCACGAATATAATATTTATTGTGGCCTTGATTATTTTTCTGAGAGTCTATGCGGTTTACGTTTTTTATCCAATTGAGATGAAACTTTGTAGTTATGGTATGCTCGATGCCCCGCAGTGACTATTGCTAAATGTGTGTGCATGCATTTGCGAAAGGTACTCGCGCTAATAGTACTGTGATAAAAACTTCCTAAAATTACTAACAACAGGTGTACATGATTTCAATAACGAATAAACTATTTAATACAAACGTCAGACTAACCGGTGTCACTTGTTGAAAATAATATGAAAATACGCGCCAAAAACGGTTGAAATGGTTGATCGTTAAATTAAATTAATATTTACCCAGGACAATAGTGACACACGTAGTTATAAAAATGTCCCCATGGTCCCCCGGAACAATGCGCTAGACCACATCCGACTTTGTAGCTCGTTGCCCAAACCATTTGGGTGTAGTGTCCTACTGCTGTGAGGTTCACGTTTGGATCTCCATACGTGAAGTTTTCATTCTCCACGAACCAAGTCTTTATGGCGAAAAACCTTGAAATATATGAATGAGACTTTAGATATTAGTATTTTAATATTTTAAAGTAATCGTATCTTATGCTGAAACAAGACAGTATGCTGGTTCATAGCACACTGTAAGTGAAATTTCATAAGCAGAAGTGTCTGTTATGGGACTTCCTTGTGACTGAAGTGTCCATCCAAAGGTATTAAATAATGATGATCCAGCTTAATATAATAAATATTCGAAAGGATGCTGATTCCAATCAGAGTAAAACCTGAAATCGACAATTTGAAATGTTCCTTTACGTAAAAGTTGATAGAAAGTAGTAACTATAGTAATCGAAAAAAATACATATTACCTATAGAGTCTAATGTCATTTATTTTATATATGTATTTTTATTTTATTGCTTAATTGGGGGAACTCACGGCCCACTTGGTCTTAAGAGCCCATAGACATTAACAACGTAAATGTCGCCACTCACCTTGATACATGGGTCTTAGTCTCAGTTTTTACAGTTCAACGGCTGCCAAGGGTATAATAAGGGTGAGCCTTAAAACCGAAACGCCTTACTGCTTTATGGCAGAAACCTGCAGGCTGGTAGTACCTACCTGGGCAGGCTCGGAAGATACTCTACCATTAGTAGGTACGCAAATTATATTTTTTGGTAATTTGATTTTATTACACTATGTTATTCCTTCACGCGAAAGTCATTCGTGAACATTTGTTAAGTACGTATTTAATAAGTAAAATTGGTACCTGCCTGCGGAGCTCGAACACTTTTTTTCCTACCTAAGCTTGAGAGGCTATTTCAGCGTAACCTTAACTAGTAGGTGACCTCACGGGGCTTAAGCCGGAGTGATGCTAACATTGACCCTAGCAAGAGCAGTGCTTCGCAGAATCTACCACCGGATCGGAAACGCGACCCACTGAGAAGATCCGGCGAGAAACTCAGTGGGCTGTGTCTATGGGTTAATTCGCTCGTTGAGCCCTTCGTCGTAAGCGACGGATTCGACGAGGACGATGACCGGTGCTTGTGGTACCTAAAAGCACCGTTAATGGATCGGGAGGATCCGTAATGATGTATTTTGGGTGACGTCGACTGTTTACCATTCGGTCTACAGGATCCGGTATGTAGTTTCCAGCGACCACAACAAGAGGGTTCTCATGTCGTGCCACCTTTTCAAAGTGGCGCAATGATGCCAACTGTAGATACTTACCTACTGACTGACACACTCGCATCGTTATATACGAATGCACCGGGCATCTTATCCTTTAGGCCACTACGACTTCAAATTTAATAAATTATTCTTACCATAGAATTCGAACGAATTAATATACATAAATACAAAATACAAATAAATATAAATGTACGTTGGCGGTTCCTTACAAGTTATCAATTTTTTTTTACAACAACGCTATATTAAACGCTGTTGCGGACACTTAACAAACAGGGGTAATATAGATATAGTATGTAAAAGTAGAAAGACAATGTAGAACTAGGTAGAGTGAGAGAGTAGAAACTCTAGCGTTCAGAGCTGACACCGTAAATCTAACTACGAGTATTTCTGGCGCAAAGCAATCATATTTTCTACTTTGACGAATAGGATAACAGCTATTTGTATGTAACGGGTGTTTTTTTAATTGGGTTGTATGGCAGGCGAGCTCTTAGTCTATTTATAATAAAATATTTATAATAAAGTATTATTTTATAGCTTCGTTAGCTAATCGAGGACGCCTGAAACCCCAGGGGTATACGACCAAGTTACTGCCTACAGTGATCATCGGAGCCATTGATAATACCTCTACCCCCTTTGAAATTAACGCCTCAATGTTACTGGTATTCCCTACGCTTCATACGGATGGTCGCTGTCTGTAATATACTCTTTGCGTAATAACAATATAATTACACGAATAAAAAGCTGTTCAAAAATAGCTTGTCAATTTTTTGCAGTAAACGGGAAATAGTCATTACAGAAAATGTACAAATAAACAGTTTTGGTTGCGCATCCTAATCGTTGCTCACATAGTTTACAATTTTGTTTCTTTTTACTTCTGTTTTTTATGTATCTTTTTAGCTTGTGATGTGTATTGTGAGCCTAATAAATAAATAAATCTCAACGAAAATTCGATATTCAACACTATTATAGATTCGAAGTTCGATGACATAAAATTTTACTGCCTAATAGCTCACAAAAACTTTGAGAACAATTAAATTGAAACGAGCAAGGTTTTTAAAAAAATAATAATATTTAAGTATTTTTATCTTGCTATTTCGTGATTCAGACGTAAAAGGGCAAGATTACACCTATTACGTGTAATCACGAAACATATCTACTTACGACGGAACAGACGTAAGTCCTAGTTAAGTTCTTGTATTTATATGTCTATATATGGAATTACTTCGTGATTTTGTACAAAAGTCGGTCGAGGAAGCTAAGTAACAAAAAGTGGAGAAACATCGTTATAATTTATCATCTTCGAAACGTCCCACTCACGAGCGTGAGTAGCTGAAACCTTGACACTTGTGGAAGGTCAGAGCCAAATATTAATTTCTATATTTGTCTTGGTGGAACTGGTGGATTTTTTTTTAATCAAATATCCGGTCTCTTTTTTCTGTTTTCTCAATTATATTTTTTTATTTTAGTATTTACGTTCAGATACACGAGCTTCTAACTTGCACATGATGGTAATTGGTTACCGAAGTCCATGTTTGCCTCCAGTTCAGCCTACTACAGTTTATTTGATTTTGATACTACTTAGGACGTAAATAACTTTTTTTTTTTTTTTTCATAACAACTAAGAGGCAAACGAGCAAGTCGGGTCACCTGATGGTAAGTGATTCACCGCCGCCCACGGTCACCAGCGTTTACGCCAGTGCGTTGCCTACCCTTCAGATAAGAATATGCTCTTTTCTTGAATAACCCAATGTCGCAGTTGTTGGGGAAGACCGCTGATGGCAACGAATTCCAGAGATTTACTGTGCGTGGCAGAAAACTGTTTTTAAAACGCATTGTAGTGGAACGCCAACCATCCAGATGGTGCGGATGATAGTTCCGGCGAGACGATCGGTTGCGAAAATCAGCGGCTTCTATTAAATTGAACAACTCCTCGGAACACTCCCCATTGTAAATTCTGTAAAGTATGCATAGGGAAGATAGATCCCTACGCAGTGCCAAAGGATCTAGCCGATCGGCAAGTACAGGATCGTCGACAATCCGAGATGCCCTACGTTGGATTCGGTCAAAGGGAGATAGCTGATAACCCGGAGCCCCGGCCCAAAGGTGGCAGCAATACTCCATGTGAGGCCGCACCTGCGCCTTATACAGCTTAAGGCGGTGAGGCGGCTTGAAGTACTGTTTGGCCCTGTTGAGTACTCCGAGTTTTTTGGAGGCCATTTTAGCCTTGCTCTCCAAATGACCGCCAAACTGGACAACACTCGAAATGTCTACGCCCAGAATGCCCATGTTCGACTTGGCACAAAGGTGAGTGTTTCCGAAGAGTGGCGATGCGACAAAGGGGGCTTTTTTAGCGGTGAACGCGCAAACTTGAGTCTTAGAAGGGTTAAACTGGACTAGATTTAGTCCCCCCCAATCGGAAATCTTCACAAGGGATGATTCGATTTCAGACACAAGTTTGTTCCGACACTCATCGACGTGATCCCGAGAGATATTGCTGCGGCCGAAATACAGTGCATCCACGGTACTGTCATCCGCATAGCAATGAATGCCACTGGTATGCAACAAATCATTGATATGCAGAATGAACAATGTCGGGGATAACACGCAGCCTTGGGGAACACCAGCATTTACGGTCCGGGGGTCCGAGCATGAGCCGTCTACGACGACTTTAACTCTCCGTTCCGCAAGGAAACTGCCGATCCACCTACAAAGTCTCTCAGGAAGGCCATAGGAAGGAAGCTTCGATAGTAAGGCTTTATGCCAAACCCGATCGAAGGCTTTCGCTATGTCCAAACTAACGCCTAGTGCCTCACCCCTACTCTCAACCGCCTGCGCCCAACGGTGAGTTAGTAAAGCCAAAAGATCACCAGTTGATCGGCCTTTGCGGAAACCATATTGGCGGTCGCTGATCAGCTGGTGCTCTTCCAGGTAGCCCATGAGCTGGTGGTTGATTATGGATTTCATAATTTTGGAGAGTAAGGAGGTGATAGCGATAGGCCTGTAGTTGGACGGATCTGAGCGGTCGCCTTTTTTAGGGATCGGGTGTACTAGAGCCGTCTTCCATGAATGTGGGACAACGCCGAGGACATAAGAGTGTCTAAATAAGCGCGTTAAAACCGGTGCCAGCTCTGGAGCACACACCTTCAGCACAATAGGAGATATTCCATCGGGCCCACTCGACTTGTTGACATCCAGGGAGAATAGTGCTTTCCGCACAGCACACTGTGTGAAGCGGACGTCCGCCATTGTGGTTTCACACCTCGGGATGGTAGGAGGAGTGTTCCCCCTGTCGTCAAGAGTCNAATAGGAGATATTCCATCGGGCCCACTCGACTTGTTGACATCCAGGGAGAATAGTGCTTTCCGCACAGCACACTGTGTGAAGCGGACGTCCGCCATTGTGGTTTCACACCTCGGGATGGTAGGAGGAGTGTTCCCCCTGTCGTCAAGAGTCGAGTTTTCCGCAAAGATAGAGCCAAGAAGATCGGCTTTCTCCCTTGCGGAATAGGCTAATGAACCATCTTCCCCGCGCAAAGGTGGAAGCGTCGACCGACAGAAATTACCCTGGACAGCCTTGGCGAGAGACCAGAATGCACGAGAGCCAGATGGCAGGCGTGCCAGTCTCTCGCCAATTCTCCCAACGTAATTTGATTTTGCCAATGCAATTTGCCTCTTAAAGAATCTGGAAGCAGAGTTATACTTCTTCTTGAGTGAGTCAGAGTTTATATCCTTAGCGGCCTTTGCCCTAGCCCAAGCCTGGTAGCATTCCCGCTTGCGACGATGTGCGTCACGGCAGGACCCACCAAACCAGGGCCGAGACCTGCCACCGATGGGCACCGCTGAGCTAGGAACAAACTATTCCATGCCCTGCAGCACGACGCCGGCAACCGAGTCAGCGCAGGTGCTAGGATCCTCTGACTTGAAGCAAATCTGCCCCCATGGGTAGGATGCAAAGAAAGAGCGCATCCCGTCCCAGTCTGCTGACCTGTAGTGCCAAACACGTCGTCTACCAGGTGGAAGTGGTTTGCGACGAGACGGTGAGAGGCACCACGCTCCGAACTAGGCAATGGTCCGATGACCCGAGAGGAGCATCGACCCACATCCGAATGGGTTCGGGGCGAGAGGTCAGCAGAAGGTCCAATAAGGAAGGCGAATGGTCTTCCACATCCGGCACACGTGAAATGCACGTGTATAGCAAGTTTTGATTACGTAACGAAGATTCTCAATTACCATTCATGTATATTAATTAGTTGACTATGAATCCGAAGATACAAGCGATCTAGCTACTTTTATGCTACCCTAATCCTTAACCTTCTTGTCCTTCGACCGTATAAGCATTATTTTCGTATCTAACACCCTATTTCATAACTTTCTGTTCCTATCAAAGATTTTGGTAGTAAGGCATATTACAAGGCCGCAGTCTATTGCACTGATGGGTATACGTGAAGCTGATGTTTCAATTGTTTTCTATAATGGCTACGTTGCTGGTGTACTTATGCAATAGAGTTATTTATTCAGTTTTATGTCTCATGGTAAGCTACAGTGCTAGAATTTCCGCGCAATACTAGGTGGATCGTATCTTTATTTTGACGATATATAAGAAAAAAATTACATAAAAGAAATCGTCTAGTTTTTATAATAGAGATACATCTGAAAGTATACCATGGTGTCTTCTGTGCCGCTACGAATAAATTTTGTCCACAGGTTCCCAGAGAAGGTACGGTGTTCTCTTTAATATCATTATGTTTCAAATACACGCATTGCTCTGCGTAGCGCTGTGCTTGACGAGCTGCCTTGGGATGCCACGACTGGAAGAAAAAATAACCGACTTTTAAGGCAACAATCGTATATTATACGGTCGCGTCTATCCGAAATGTTCATACAATTGAGCCCAAAAACGGTCGGAATCTTTGCTAGAATTAATGCCTCGTATAATATATTATTTATGTGTTTTAACAAAATCAAAACATAGTGTTGTTACATACTGTTTGGAGAATCGTGAATCAGCATTAACGAAAGGCAATTAACAAGTAAGAATTACACCGCATAATCATCTGCATGAAACTTCTCCAGAAAATAATACTAATTTTTTACTGAAGAGCGAGAGCTATCCCGCCCTTCAGTCTCTAGTTATTACAATACAATTAAGACGTCGGCCTCTCTTAAGCTGGCTGACATTCGAGTCCAAGTATCTGGGCCGATTAACCTTTAAGCATCAAGTAAGCTAGTTCATCTGCTCATTTTGGCTGATCAAATAATGGCAAACACCTTTTTACTCCCGGTTATTGTAAAATCACTAATTGACTACGTCTGTTGCGGTTGAACGAAATATATGTATGTAGTATGTTAAAATGTACTTATTTTATTGATTTCTTCTATTGGACATATAGAATACTTTTAAGAGTTCGTTGTACGGTCGTCGTTGTCGTGTTTCCAATTCGATACTTAATCATGTTTACGACTAGAGAAGGCCTTATAAGATCGACGTTCATTTTGTTTTAGAATTTTCCCAATTTTCACAAATCTGATAAATTAAATTCATTCTACCTGGTGTCCCACGACACCAGGTAGGAACGAAGTTCCTTCGGCTAATGTAGAATCGACACAATTTGCAAAAAGAAAAAAAAATCGTGTTCAATTTTATGTAGGTTTTCTTGATTTTTCTCTTAAATTTTGCTGATTAATTTTTATTTAAGTACAGGAAAGTATTTAGGAAATTCAGAATTTTAGGAAATAATAAATTACGTAAAATAAAAAAAAATCGTAATTCAAATTATTAATTAAAATAACAAAATGTGTCTCTTTATTTTTGTTTGACAACATAAAATTACATAGAAATAGAAATAATTACAAAATAGAGAGAAGGGATGAGAGAAAGAAAAGAAAGAAGGAGAAAGAGAAAGGTATTATACACTACTCGCTTGTGTATACGACTGTCGCGCCTGCGCAGAGCGCACGTCTCATTTGACGGTTTTATTCCACGGACTTTTTCTTACGGTTTTACTATCACATTTTTTTTAGTTCGGTCGCGCAGCAACATCCCTATCTCCTCCAAGCCTGCCGTAAGGAACTTCGTTCCAAAAAGCTTATACATATATATGTATTACAGTTTACTCACCACGAGGAGCATATTCGACGCAATTGGTCGAACTTTGGAACGGAAAAAATTATGATAAAGTACTATTTTTCTCCGAACAATTTCCCTTTTAGGGTTCAGCGAATCTTCTCCGATGAGATGAGGTGGAAATAATTCTGAAAATTGTATTTAATAACATACATTTTATAAATTAAGTGAAACTATTTTGCTAGCAATGAGTAGGTGTAGTTTTTTTCTACAATAAGTATGTTTTCATCTGTGAAACGAGCTACTTGACCCGAATGCATATCCCATATGTTTTATATAGCTTTCATGAATGAAAGGCGTAACGTGTATCTTTTTGAGTAAAATAATCAAAACTATGTTATCTAAATGTGCGAGTTCATGAAATATTTACTACAATTTTATTACACAAACTGATTGTTTTACAGGCTACATTACTAGCGCATAACTAACTACAAATAGGCGTCATATCTAATAAATTATGGACAATAACTGAATTTAGTATCTATTTGAAAATGCGTAGGTACTTACGTTTATCCTTATCCAAAACTTTCTCAGTATGCAAATGTCCACTCAAATCTAGAATCAGTATAAATTGTAACCATACTACACATCGGAGAAGCATTCTGAAAGAGAAGTTGTTAAAATTAAATTATACAGCGTATAATGCATCGTATTAAATTTTTACAATATACTCGTTACGTACCTAACTGGACCTAATTTAGGTTTCAGAACTCGAAATAATGTGGGAATTCTTAAATATCGTTGTATTCCCAACCCCATTTCTTCATATGACAGTGTTTTTAGTTTTATAAAATAAGATTTAGATTATATTACTATACCATTACTAATACTATACTGGATAATATTTATATTAGATTACATTAAATCAGCAGAAGACCTGGTCCGTTTCATATTAACTCAACTATAGGTATAATTCAAGATTCACTATAAATATTATCTATAAAAATTAGTGATTGTTGTTGTTACAAACCAAAGGTTTTAAATTAAATGTTCCGATTCGAAGGGATATCTTTATCTAGGAGGATATTCTATAGGTAAGATAAAATTAAGTTTTAGGCCGAAATCTCAAGGTGGGGTATACTGGCATTGCGGTCGGCATAAGTTTCAGAGATCGATTCAGAGGGAAAAGCTACGGAAGACAACGAAAAAAAAACTGTGTATTTAGATACCGATCCACGAACAATAATTCAAACAATTTGAAAATGAAACGATAATTAAAATATCAATGAAAATCAGGAATCAACGACCATGAGGAATCAAAATGCGGAATAGCGTTGTTGACAACAGACAATGTACCAGTAATGATGTTCATTGCCATAATACCGTGCGCCTTTAATAAGCAATTGATGGTTAATTGAAAGTCACTGAACTACAAACCGTTATGAATTATTACAGTTTTATTCTATGTCGCATTTTTTAATCAAATACTATCTCAGTTTAAGATGAATAAAAGTTTACTAATTTTTCCAAAAACTACCTATTCTTTTTCGAGTCTGATTATATTTTTTATCACACTTACCTTTTTTAAATAACACTTAAAACTAATGATTTTTTTGTTTTAAATTATTTTACATATTACATTTCTTTGTAATTTTTATTCTAATACAAAGAAACATCACTGTTTCAAAATCGTATAAATAATCTATATTATTGTACCATAAAGTAATATAATTTATGATCAATACAAGAATAATAATATAGACCTCAACCGTTTGAGATACAACTAACTTTAATATATTAAAACATACTTACATCACGAATTCAAACGAACAAAATAAAGTTTGTATAACGTTGCACTTAATTATATGTATAAAAACAGAAGAGAATAATGTTTGTTCTCGAATACACGAAAAACAATTTATTTTATTACTAAATAATGAATAAATAAATGCATATATCTTATTTATTCAAGAAAACTGCTGTTAAATAGATACCGTGTCCAACGAATGTATGAACAGAAATAAACAAACAATCCATCTCGCTACATCGAGAATCGTATCGCAACCGCTTCTGTAACAGTGACTAGAGAATTATCCTTGATGCCTGTGAAAAAAACTAGCAAGCCGTAGTACACGATTTCTTAAAATATTTACTATGGTTCTGTCTGAATTAATATATATATTAAGTATTATTTACTCGGCGGTCATTCATACAATAATAATTACATTGGAACTGAATTTTTCTTAATTTTATTTTATTGAATTTTACAAGCTTCGCAAAGTAGCAGTCACCAAAAAAAACCTGACTTAAAAATATGGTGTATATATATAAATTGAGAAGAAGTGTTTTGTTGTGCCATCGATTTTTTTCTAAAGTAGAGTTATCATACGTTTTAATGTGATCTAGAATACAATTGAAACTATGACCTCATGTCACAAGGTGCGTAATTATATTCACGTTGTCTCTGTTGCTTGGCTCTGTCCTTGGCATTGCGGAGTCCATGAGCGACGGTAACCACTCACCAACAGGTGGACAGTATAGTCGTCTGACTATACTGTCGACTACTTAAAACCAGATGGGCCGTGACCTCCCAAACTCCATCTAGGAGATGAAGTTTCGGCGACCACCGGATCTTCAATCGTCGAAACCTACGAATAAAACATAAGTTTATTCGTAGGTCGAAACTAATATTTCTTACGGCATTTCAAAGTAACTGTGACCTTTTAATTATTCTTGATAGTAATTACGTACGTACTGTACAATGGATCTAGTAATTATTTTTAATTAATCTTGGATTCCAACATTTCATATTGCTACTTCCCTGATTTTAAAATACAAATTTGGCCGCTTAGGAAATTGTACGAACGCATGATTAATAGCAAGTGCAAGAAATATTGAATTATTCCGTTAGGTTGGTTAGGTTATTTTTTTGTAATTGTATGTTGTTTTTTTTTAAATAATAGTACATTGTGCATCAAGGGAAAAAAGTTGGACATTTCCTCCCGCGTGTAAAATTGCAAACACGCGGGATGAGATGTCCTACTTTTTACCCGCGGTGCACATACTATTTTTTCTCCTACCAGGCCAAAGTTCGATATTGTAAAAAACTCTGCGAAGCTCTGTAAGATGCCTTGGTGGAGGATGGGGGGGGGGCGGAGCCCCCACTCATAAAAGAAACAATTTAACTGTTTTTTAATTTTTAAATAAACTACTACTAATTGAATAATAACTGTCTGATGAATTCATCTTTGTTTAATACTTCACTATTAAATTGCATTGCCTTTTGTTTATTTCACTTTAACACTAAACACAATATTGCAATTTACCCGAGCACAAAAATGGCGGAGAATTTTAGGTGCGTGAGAGCAGACCTAGACACTAACGCGCATGCGCACTTGTCAGTACCCAGGGACAAAAAGTTAGACTTTCTTCCCTGTACAGCGGGACGAAAACCGAACTTTCGGCGTCGGTAGGAGAAATAAATAAGTAATTTATATGTAGTGATCTGATTGCATTTTTACTCGACTACCGAAGAAGGTGGCTAAAGGTTTTAAAGGTAATGTACGTAAAAAATAAAAAAATATGTACGCGTGTAATTTAAAAGTCGGTTTTTAGTTAGTATTTAAAAGCAGTTGGTTTTGTTTCTTTTCAAAAAATTTGAAAGATTCGTTACCACGGGTGCTGCTTATTTTGCTACGATGTATTCATTCGGTAAATTTTTAAAAGTTGAAAACCTATGACTGTATATAATATATCTTATATGTATATATATCTCAGATGGTCATGCGAGTCTTTACAGCCACAACGCGCTTTTTTTGATCGAAAACAAAACTTGACTCGTCACGTTCTCTACGCAGTGTACATTTTGAACCTTGCATTTGTTAACGTCTGCTAAAAGATTTGATAGAATTTATCAATTTTAGTATTATTAATGCGTTTTATTTATTATACATGTTTTATTATTAAAGTCGTCATGGCCTAAACTATAAGATGCCTGGTGTATTCGTATCGATGCGACTGTGCCGGTGTTTGAAACCCGGCGGTAAATTCCATTTTTTAATGAAATACGGCCATTAGAAATGTTCACGGATGACTTCCACGGTGATGGAACAACATTATGTAATAAAAATGAAACCCGCAAAAATTATAATTTCTTTAATCACTTGTGGTAGGACGTCGTGCGCGCCCGCACGCATAATTAGTACGAACACTCTGTCTATTTTTGTCGCAAAGCATAAATGCGTTTTGGTCATACTGAGACTTAGAATTAATATCTCAATGTGAGCGTTGGTATTTACGTTGTTGATGTCTATGGGCTCCGATAACCACTTAACAACGGGTGGGCCGTATATAAATACAAATAAAATATGCGATTGCTATATGATACCTAAATAATTTATTTGTAACATATTTATAGGTAAATTTTTAAGTGTGTATCTGGTACCGTTAGTAAAAGGAATCCTAGAGTTTTGTGTAAAATGAGTATGAGTTATTTGTTTCGGATTTTAGTTTAAATTCTATTTTGAAAATGAATTATATTGATGAACAAAATTACTCAAGTTGGCTATTTACAAGATATTGACTTAATGCCCGTTGTATTACTTGTTATGTAACATGACTTTATTATTATTTTTAAATTACAACATTACATTCATATAACGGTCACATTAAACACATGTGTCAACAAATAATTTAGTGCCCTTAAGTCACCTTCTCTTACACTTACCTGGTTTTAGCGGAGAATTTCACAAAAGTTTAACATTCTTGTAATTGAAAGGTATACTGCATAATTTATATTAACTAGTATTCGCCCAATGATCTAAAATCGACATCAACAGTGACAACACAAGGTCCAGATTTATTTTGTGCATTTCATTCCTTCTTCTGTTTTATTAACGGCCGTCTGGTGTAGTGGTAAGTGACATGGTCACTACACAAGGGGGTCGCGGGTTCGAATCCCGCCAAGTAAAGATATTTGTATGATAAATATAAATGTCTTTTCCAGGGTTATGGATGTATATTAAATATATGTATGTGTATAATAAAAATCTTACATTTATTTCCGTTATCTGGTACCTGTAACACTAGTTCTTTACGAACTTATCACGGGACCAGATAACGTGGCGTGATTGTTTATATAAAAAAAAAAAAAAACTGAAACTTTAAAAAAAACTACCCTGTACCTAAAATTGCATTGAAAATAAACACCCGAGGTCATCAATAGCCAGCTTAAAAAATGCTGTAAATGGCACCGAACTGTTTTGTTCTTCCCTGTTTATAATACATATATGTAAATAATTTATAGATTTCTAGCGGGAAAAACTGTAATCTGATCTCACCCACTTCCCATCTCACTGTCCAAACTTAAATCTTCCAAGGTCAAATTAAAAATTCAGTAAAAATCATCCTAAATGCAAAAATTTAATTAAATTAAATTAGCAAAAATTTGGCAGACAGGTTTCTTAGCGGGGTTGTTGACAGCAAATAAATATGCGACTACCCATCTTGAGATATTAGGCCGAAGTCTCAACTGCGTTATAACCCTTTGAGGACCATTCAGGGCAGTATGTTATGTTATAGGGCGTATTTATGAGCCTGCACTAATAGATGCGACGATTCTATTTGTTTATTTGAAGCAGTAATGCGCCGCGGTGCGAGAAGTGGGATAGGACAGTGGTTATACAGTAAAGTTAAGGTTGCTTCCAACTGGCTAACGGCATGTGCAGTATGTTTAAAGTGGTTGTTAACCGATTACCAGTTAACAGGTGTCGTCGTGGCCTAAGGTATTGAATTGTCGTGACCTATAAATCGCCCAGTATACTCGCATCAAAGGATACTACTATACCAATTACCATTGACTTAATTACATGTCGTAAGCCCGCAGGAGTAAGTACCGCCATCCTGCCTATTTTTGTGAAGTCACGCGTTCCGGCGTAGGGGGTGATATAGCCATTATACAAATTATTAAGATTTCAGTCTTATGTCTAGAGGTAGATGATCGCATTTACGTTGTAATGTCTATAGGCTCTGGTGGGTACTTAGCTCGAGGTAGGTTGTTATGTATAGCTATTGACAATCAAAAAGTTAGGTTATGTACGTCGTCTGTGCATGTACACGAACGGACGCATTCAATTATTATTAGAACTAGCGACCCACCCTTGCTTCGCTTTGGAAACATTTAATTTTATTCTTGATAGTTGAGTCCCGCGCTTCACCCCCGGTCATTGTCATACCGCGGGTGAAGCCGCAAGGCGAAGCTAGTTTAAATAATAGTTAAAAAAAACAAACAAAATACGCTTTTATAGAAAATCCAACTAAAAAATAGAAAATAAATTTTAATAAATTTGAATTAAAAATAGTGTGAGAAAAAATTATTTTATTGTAAAAAAGCGCGGGGTATAGTATATATATTCATATGCATGTAGTAAAAAGCGGTTATTTCAATATTACAAACAGACACTCCGATTTTATTTATATGTATAGATGAACAATTACCAATTGATGAAATCTTCAATGACACAATCAAGCATTACAACAATAATAGGACAAGATACCATAATCTTTTATGGTTCTGGCCTTGATAAAATAATTTCAAATTCCATATCATATAAAATGGTGTAAGTACCTAATTCTATTTCTGAATTGAGTGAAGGTTACATGCACAGCCAGCGTTAAATGGTTACCATAACCCATTGAGATCACGATGTGATTTCCGCCACTTACATCGATTTATGAGGTCGAATTTTCAATTGCATTCTATTATTTGGTCATGATAGTCATATGTATGATTTTTCGTCTTTTTTCCCTGGAGCGGCTACTTAACTATTCATGTAAAAATTAAACTCATATTTATTATGAGTTGACGATGCTCGGGATCACCAATTCAAACCTTTTTTTTTTTATCCTACCTATGCTGATAGCCTTAAGAGGCTATATGAGCGTTACCCTAGCATGTAGGTGAGCTCTCAGGGTTCAAACCGGATGTGTTGCTAACACTGACCCTAGCAAGAGCAGTGCTTCGCAGAATCTATCACCGGATCGGAAACGCAGCCCACTGAGAAGATCAGGCGAGAAACTCAGTGGACTATTTCACACTTGGAACTTTACATTACATAAAAGTATTATTAATTTTTATAAAATTATAATGTTCTACTGTGGGGAATTTTTTATTTGATGTGGTTTCGCCGTGACGACAAACGGTCTTGCTGTTACACATCTTTTTTTTCGAGCATTTCAGATTCAGAGACATTTTCATGATTTTACATTTAGCAACGTATGTGGTAGAATTACGTACTTCAGAAGAGAATATTTTAATAAGAGTTATCAGGTGGCAGTACCGAATGCACATTTTTAAGCTAAGCAAACACGCGCTCCATCAAACCTGAAGAGAGATACCTTGTGTATTTTTCATATCGTATTTTCTATGGAGAGTGCTCTGATAAATTGTTCAAACACCCTCGGAGGAAAGCTCGTTGTGACCGCTTGAAACCATTATGTCCATCAAATACGTGCTTCTAAAGAGCATTATTGACAATTAGGTAATGCTGTAGGCTGTAGGTACTCAGGAATAAAATCCCTTCCACAATCTTTTCTGAACACTATGGTCGGAGTCAAACGAGGATTGAAGAGTCGTGAGCTGTAGGCAAAAGCTTAACTGCGCTTCTGGCGCTGATGTTGATAAGCGACGATGACCAGTCACCATCAGATTGACTTCATATCGTTTGCCATCGAAGGGACCAAAAAATAAAGAAACGTCACTTCGATGTATGTAATCGAGGTTTCTATCTTGCATTTCAAAATCATTTATCGATAATCAAAAATCATACAACAGAACACAAAAAGTAGTAAGCATATTATATATAATATTTAATTCAGAAATTAACAAAATCAAACTCTCTATCCAATTTCAGGGTTAAGACTAGCATATCTTCAGCAGTATCCCAGTTGGCCTTAGATAGATCTGGATCGACGCCATGTGGTAATGGTAAATTCAAGGTGTATTGTGAAGAATTTACAGTTACGGTTGTTCGATCTACGTTTAAATCAACATTCTCTTTTTTATCTCCTGGCATTTTTATTCTTATCACAATATTTTCACAACTAGCCGAAGACGGAGTTTTAGGACCAATCTGTAAAAGTGTTTTTTTTTTCTTAATTAATAATGCATTATTTTTATTTTACTAAACTATATACATTAATAGCTTTGCAGAAAATTACGATAGTTTGAATAATAATAAGGCGATCATGGCCCAGGGTAATCATATGTATCGCTCATACGAGTGAACCCAGACTGGAATCCTGTCATTGTTTTTGAAGATATTATTATTATATATAGTAATATATATTATTCGTCGTAACGTGAAATGCGTATATTCACCAGTGACCATAGTTGGCAGCTTCGAAATTGTTGTTCTTCGAAAATTGTTTAGTTATATAATATTTTAGTATACATCATTGATATCGTTATGAAATGTATGTACGTGCTTTTTTACAAATTAATTGTTATAAGAATCAGGAAAGCGTTCATTAGAGTGCTAAATTTTGAAAATTACCCACTTTTCACGCTATTTTCGGACGAAAAGCAAACACTTTTTTAAGCAATATTAACGCAAAATATACAGTCAAGTTATACCTCTTACGTGTTTGCACAAGAAAAAAAAATTATTTAAATTTCTAAATTTATTTAACAATAATAACAACATTTTTTAATAGTGTGGAACGAACATCTACTTACCTGAAGAAATACATCTTCCGCCGAAACAGATTGCTGATAGTTCATTGTGTACTGTGGAGTTTTACGATCATCGAGGCCAGCTCCGATACGACATAAATCTTCAGCAGCCCTGTCCTCCAGCTCTTCATATTCCTCAATCGTTTTAGGATCTTTAGGATCTCTTTCTGTAGCCGGTATTTTACCTCTTACCGATGTTATTTCATATTCTAAAATTCATGAAAATCTATCAGTATCATTCTGATGGGCATTGCTTTTAACATTTCTTTTTAACATCAGTAGCGTAGCGGACAGATTTATTTCAAGAAAGCTTTAGCAAACTTTATACCTAACTCTGCTGAGGCAGCTCCCATAATGTATGATGTTAATTAGGGCTGTAATAAATGAAGAACTAACTAGCTACATATTAAATACTAACACACAGCAATCAGTTACAAAATTTTTAGAATAGTAAATTTAGTTGTGTGATTAAAATTACGAACGGTCTCGAAACATTTTTTTCATTAGGTACCTACTTAATGCATATTTATGTACATACGAGGAGAACAAACCACCAATAATTTGTGTTTTCACTTTGCTGCAAACTTGAAAATAATAAGACCTCTGGTCAAAAAATAATGCCTAAATATTGATAACTAATCACGATGTCATCACATGTCTTTAGAATTGGAAAAAACGGACTCGTTAGGGTTCGCCCTTGTTCAAATTTTACAAATAATGCTCAACCAAATTCTTTTGGATTGAATGATAATAGTTACCGGTTGGTGTGAAATCTTCACCCTGAAAAACATCTGGTTCTGGAGGTCTAAATAATTCAGCCAACTTCTCCATGGTGGATGGTGAGAATTCCATATTGAACCTTCAAATGTGTTTTAATTTTAAGAACTAAATCCAAAACAGTAATGAAATGGTATGAACGATGAAAATGATAATGAAATCCAAGTTCCTGATCAAAAACCAAACCAAAGAATGTAATATTGAAATCGATATACAATAAATGAAGCTGTAACAACAATAACGCAGTTGCTTAGCAACGGAATAACTTATATAGAATATGTGAAGTGACTCAGGTCTAATGAGAAAGACGTGTTGTTTGAGTGAGTGTTTTGTCTGTGGTTGTAATTTCTTTTTGTGTATTTCAAGCTATCAGGGTTCAAATTTGGCAGGCAGATATTTTGACGTGCGTCTATCGCAAAGAAGGAATAATTTTGTTTAAAAAAATGAAGCCCGTCAAATTTATAAATCTTCACAATTACTGAGCCGTACGGCTCCCACCATCTTGCAAATTTCTTATGCGAAATTGCTATACACTAACATAAATAAATAAATAAATAATTTGACCGCATTCGGTATACATAAGCCGGGCAAACTGAAAAATGAAACCGCTAGTAACCGTCCGATTAGTCTCCTCCCAGCGATAGGCATAATATACGAACGACTCCTTCGGAAACACCTGTGGGGCTTCATTACCGAAAAGAAAATATTAATGGTCGAGCAGGTTGGGTTCCGCGCCAAATACTCGTGCATATAACAAGTACACCGCCTGACGGAGCACATCTTAATAGGGCTAAATAGGCGGAAACCAGTCCCGACCGGAGCTCTCTTCTTCGATATCGCAAAGGCGTTCGGTAAAGTCTGGCATAACGGTTTCATTTACAAACTGTATAACATGGGAATGCCAGACAGATTCGTGCTCATCATACAAGACTTGTCGAACCGTTCGTTTCAATATCGAGTAGAGGGAACTCGCTCCGCTCCTGTCATCTGACGGCCGGAGTTCCACAAGGCTCCGCGCTCTCCCCGTTATTATTTAGTTTGTATATCAATGATATAGCCCGGTCTCCGGAGACCCATCTAGCGCTCTTCGCCGATGACACGGCTATCTACTACTCGTGTAGGAAGAAGTCGCTATTGCATCGGCCACTTCAGATCGCAGTAACCACCATGGGATAGTGGTTCTGGAAGTGGCGCATCGACATCAACCCCACGAAAAGCACAGCGATGCTCTTCAAAAGGGGCGCCCTCCGAATACCAATTCGAGCAGCCCACTCCCTAATAGGCGCGTTAGCACCTCCGCCGTTAGCCCCATAGATTCTGCAAAGCACTGCTCTTGCTATTGCCAGTGTTGGCAACACTCCCGGTTAGAGCCCCGTGAGCTCACCTACACGTCAAGGAGAAGCTGAAATAGCCTCTCAATGCTATCAGCAGAGGTACAAAAAAAAAAAAAAAATGACCGCATTTAATTAGGTATCGTACACAAATAAAAATATATATATTCTAATTTGAACTCTCTACTACCTTCTCTCGAACGAGACCACGGGCCATCTATCAGAAATTGTTCGATATGATCCTCCGCCTCCTTTTCCACCACAGAGTAGAGTTCATCCATACCATATGGAACCGCTGCATTTATCGACAGTGCGTTTCTTTTTTTACCACGGAACATCCGACTATGGAATGAACTCTCCTCCACGGTGTTTCCCCAGCGTTATGACATTTCTTTCTTCAAACGAGTCTTTTTTTTTTAATTGCTTAGATGGTTAGACGAGCTCACCTGGTGTTAAGTGGTTACTGGACCCCATAGACATCTACGAAGTAAATGCGCCACCCACCTTGAGATATCAGTTTTAAGGTCTCAGTATAGTTACAACGGCCGCCCCGCCCTTCAAACCGAAACGCATTACTGCTTCACGGCAGAAATAGGCAGGGCGCTGGTACCTACCCGCGCGGACTCACAAGACGATTTGTAACAGTGCCAAGCTTCATTAGAAGTTAAAAAATGTATGTCATTTGAAAACTTTCAAGCTAATCTAAAAAATAGCCTTAGAGGAGTTTTAATGGACACAATAAAAAAATATTTAGCTTTAATTTTATTGACTCATTATTTTTACAATTCCAAACAGTGTTAATTGAAATCTAATACACAAAATGTTGTAATATAAAATTTTATAAGATAGTTCATGGGAAACCATCATCATCTTCCTCTGCCATTTCTTTGGCAAGTTCCAGATCTTGCTGTTCTCTTTCACGGCGTTCCTCAGCACTTTCCAATTCTTTTCCGTATGATTTTGGTGGATATCTCATTGCCTTAACACTTTGGTTGTGTAAATCTAGGCAAAATGAAATCCGCTGATGAAAGGCTAACTGTGGCTCTCTGGTACAATAAATATCTGAGCTTTCTTTATTACTCATGTAGCCCTTTACAGGGTCTAATGTTGCCTCAATCACTCCATCTCTGATTGCCTTAGCAACAATGAATTCTGCATCTTCAGCAGAGTCAAGCCCTAATTTGCGAGCTATATCTTTTGGTGATATGCGAGAATAGGACAATCCAATTGAACGAATAGCAGTCTTAATAACATTCTGTCTAAGACGAAGGATCAATGTAAATGTGTGATCATTTCGGAACTGTGGCCCATAATTCTCCAATACTTCACCAAATCTTTGCAAGTTTCCAAGACGCACAGCTTGTGTGAGCTGGAAATATGGAGCTAATGCTTTACGAAGTGGAGCTTGACGGAAAATCACTCGCTCCGGTATATCACCTAATAGCAATTCCACTACAATTGCTAATTTTTGGACCGTTTGACGGAATCCAACAGCAGCTGTTTGAGGAGCTTTTCTTAAAGCCTGCACTAGATGTTTGTGTGCATCACTGTATTCTAACCTTGCTGCTTTTATTCTGCCAAGGTAGTACAGAAATCTTGCCCACTCATTGTTGCTGGCATTTTCAGGAAAAACTGACTTACTTACTAATTTATCAGCTTGATCATACAAAGAGTAGTGCAAGTAATTTCTCAACAGGCAGTTGATAATAACAGCTTGACCTTCATAGTCATTTCTCAATGTTGATGTACGAAGTCGGGCATGTAAGAGACCTCTGATCACATCCAACTTGTTAGTTAGTTCAAACACTCTTGAGTGATAAAAATAGCATTTTGCAGCAATCAAGTCAAGGGTTCTTCGATTTTGAGTAGTAACTTTTGTCATTAGTTGCTGAGAGCATTCTGTGGCTTCTTCAAGTTTGTTTGTATCCAACAAACGTAACAGCACAAGGAGATGCAAATATGTATCCACTTCGGGCACTGGCTGCTTAGGGGCGCTTCGTGACCTGGGAGCTTCTATTTCTACGGCACCAGGGAGAGCATTTTCCACAAAAGATAGTATGGTTTCTTTCTCAGCACTAGTGGGATAAATCTGATTGATAATAGCTCGCAGAACGTTACCGTTTAACTTCCTGCGAGTGCTCGGCAGTGCTCTAAGTACACGCATAGCGAATCTAGGTTCTTTCGAAGTAACAGCTTTATCGATTTGTCTGATGTGTTCTCGTAGATCCTGAACAGCTAGTACATCAGCATCTTTCTTTACATCCGCTGTCTCAACGTCACTAACAGCTGCAGGACTTTCCACATTTTTCATTTCAACATCTTCCACTGGAGCCATTGTATATATAACTGATATTTTTCAAAACAATGTGAATATGAGAATGAACGAAATCAATCTACAAATTTTAGTAAAATGCAATCTGTCACAATAATCAAAAATGCCGAGTAACTTTGTCTTTTTTTTTTTTGAGGATATTGCCTGATATCTAGACCTTTAGGCCATGTCTTGAGTGAGTAAATTTGTCGTATTTTTTTTTTTTTTTTATTTATAATATTAGCCGGATACAAGTCCATTGGCCGTCTACATATTATAATACAATAATAAAGTTAATATTTACGAAATGTCATACAGTATACAAAATTATTAAATTCCCGGTTTTTTCTCAGGTTTTCATGTTATTTTTTCAGGTCAGATTTTTTCTACAGTCGCTGTAATAAATTTATATAAGCTCGGGAAAAGTCTTTCATTGCTCAAAAGTTCTNGTTTAAATATAAGCATTATTTTATTAGCATTAATGCGCCTGTTCTCTTTGATGCCCTTCACCGACTTAAAAATTTTTGATAAAAGTAAAGGATTTTTGTTACCAATTTTATCTTCTCTACTGATACCTTCGATGTAGACAGGAAACTCGTCATTAAGAGAGTTATCAGGATAACTACGACGGTACCCAGGTTTGAGAAACGGTTTATATCTGTAGTCCGAATCTGATTGTCCGTCGTCCCCTTGATATCTGCGTTTTTTTGCCTCGTTTCTTTTTCCCTCATCATCGCCGTCACTTTCTGACGACATTTTATAAACTTTTAATATTTACAACTATTAAATATAATTTTTTTGTAAAAAATTTTCAATTTGCCGCCTTCCTATTTCCCGCCAAAAAAGGAAGTCTGAAATTTGTCGTAATGTTGGTAATGTTGCCAGCTGGAATGTGAAATAATAAGGTCAGCAGAAACGGTTAAAAATATGCATCAATTGCTACTGTACAACCATCTGACCTCTTTTCTTTTCAATTTTTTTTTTTTTTATGATTTGTTTTTATTTACTGTAATAAATGGGATACAAAATGGTTTTCCTCATTGTGGATATGAGCTCGTCTGTTCTATTACATCGAACCGTTCAAGTATCTTTTTAGAGAACTAGAATAGAAACAATATTTTTTGGAATGTTACACATTTTAATAATTCTACAATTTATTTTTCTTCTACTTTACGCCCCGAAGAATAATTATGGTGCGACGAATAGTTCGTTACCAACATGGTAAACAGTCAACATCGCCCAAAACACGTCATTTCGGATCCTCCAGATCCGCTATCGGTGCTTTTATGTACCACATGTACCGGTCACCGTTCTCGTTGAACTCGCTGCTTGAACACGAAGGATTCGGCGAGTCAATTAACCAACAGTACAGCCCACTAAGTTTTTCGCTGGGTCTTCTTAGTGGGTCGCATTTCCAATCCGGTGGTAGAGTCTGCGTAGCTTGCTTTTGCTAGGGCTAGTGTTAGCAACGACACCAGGGTAGAGCCCTGTGAGTTCACCTACTCGTTCGGTGAATCTAGTATGACCCCTCGAGGTCACTAGAATATATCTATTTTGGCATTATTCTGGCAATATCTTATTGTGGCATTTTTTTAGTTGCTTACCAGCTACAAAAAGTGGCAACCGGTGGAGACTTAGTGTAAAAAAAATTAAAATGGATGCGCATGAGTTCGAGCTGAAAACCATTATTTAATAAATACAAAACACTGTGACAGTTGCAGTTGAACCACAATTGAATTGATTGTGTTTTAAATACTTATCAAATAGTAATAGATTAAATAGTAACAAAAACAGTGTGGAGTTAACATGCAAACATCCCTACCAGCTGAACAAGTTTTCGCCCCATTATTGAAAGTTTACGCTTACATAACCAATGCTTTTTCAATCATTGATAACACTCGATATTCAGTCAAATATAGTACAAGTATGAACCAAGTTCGGAGGTGTGTTAGTTAGTCTATTAAACACGTCTATAAGCGTATTAAGAATTATATATGTACCTATTAAATATGTTGATAGCTTTTTGTTAACTTTTGATTTATAAAATAGGGGAAATAGTAATTTTATACTTACATTTTGAAAGTACTCACACTTAATATTATTAAAAATTATTGAAATAGTTTATTATAAAATCTTATTATAAAATCTTATCCTCTTCAATGGAACATAATCATTATTATCGTATTGTATCATACAATCAGTTAATATGGTCCTCATTTGTACCGAATTGATGAACTATTATAAAAGTATATTTTTTTGAATATATTTGACCTATAACCATATTAACCATTATGTAAATAAAATATTATATTAAAAAACTATGTTGAATTATACTCAAAGTAATCTACAAAAAGTATTAAACCTTTTCATTTTCATAAATATAGTCGATAAATTTAGAACAAATCGATTTCAGGGTTTTTTCACATATCAATACTGATTATTTTTCAGCAACCAAAAAATAAGTGATTATTTTACATAAAATGCACCCTAAAGCTTAGAGGTTGACGTAGATATTTCAATAATGGAAACATCTGTTAAACGGCATGCTTTTGTCTTTGCCTTTTCTATTCCATAGATTAAAGACAAGACAAAACTACTAGCATTGCTCGTAGTTGCTTAACCAATACTCTACTTGGAAAATACTGATAAAATTATATTTTACTAATGTTACAGTTGAATATATTTGGATTACAACCATCACAATATTGTGGAGATTGCGTGTGCCAAAAATTATAGAAAAAGGACGCGCTACGGCTGCAGGAGACCGGTTGATTCTTCACATAAAATTTCAATGTGTTCTGGAAATGGTTTGCAAAGAGGACGTGGTATCATGGTTTAAAGAATTGGAAAGCTATAAACGCATAGATGCAATGTGTACACTGTTAAATATGTGTTTACCATTCGAATTGCGCTTCATCGGCACGTACCTAGAAGAGCTCGGTAAGCGGGATTTTCAGGAGTTGCGTGGTGCCGAACTGAGAGCTAACAATCCTACAGATCTGGCTGCGGACATAGGAGGAGCAAATGCAGACCCTAGAACACGACGAAAAATGGCTTTATATGTGTCGTTATTACGATCTTGTAATTTCGCGTGCGCTACAACTCTGTACAATGCCATGGTCAGTTTGGAACAAAGTGGCCTATTGAAGGGCTTATATGGAGATTTACTCGAAGAAATTTTATTGTTGTATACAATGGCACTACATCACCCAGCCTTCACATTTGATCAGAAATCACATTTTGGTGACATTTTGGAAAAATTAAAATTGGAAGATCAACGAATGCAATATCCAGAACAGCAAGAACACATAAATGTAGTGCCAGTGAGTGGTGGCCATACACAGTCCAATATCACCTCCAATATCACAGTTCCACCACCATCCTTATCAAACATGGCTCCACCACCAGGTTTGATGTTTGTCAAAACACCTGGGGTGCAGGTCAGTTTATTTTAATATTTATTTTACTTTATTGCAAAGCGAACTATACGATTATTATTGTATAGTTCACTTTGCAATGTTTTTTATATAAATAAAGTAATAACAAATATTCCACATTCAACCATGACAATTACTATCTATCTAAATGTTGAAGTACAGATGAAATTTTAGTAAGGTTAATTTTTTATTTATTTCCTTTTTAAATATTACTTTACTTTTAGCTTGGATATAATTTATAGGTAATAAAGAAATAATTAAGAAAAGAAAGTATTGTTCAGTGACAAAAATGAACTAAAAAAATAAATAGAAATACAATTAAAACACAAAAAAAAGAAAGGAAGGAAAAAGCTTAGTAGATTAATTGATCAGTAATATTTAAATATGTTCACACAGTAGTCAATATTAAGTCTTAATCACTGATGCCATTAGATTAACTTGATGTATTAATTTTTTATTAATTTTTCCCACATTTTATCCTTTATAAATGGAAATAATAATCTTTATTTTTAATAACACCAGTTCTTCAATTAATACAAAAAAAGGTTAACAAACAGAAGGGAAAATGGTATTAAACTGTTTTGTCTTTTCTTATTAGTATACCTATATGACCATAAAACTTAAAAAAATATATATAATTGCAGTAGTTCATAAAAAATGAGAATTTGTGATTTTCAAAGTCGCTGAAGTGAATCATCTTTCATCAAAAATCATTCATTATTAAAACTAACTTTTTATAATTAATTAAATGTATTTATTGTCAATATAATTGCTAGCTATGAATTTATTAAACAAGTATATATTAAGAAGTTGATAAACATGCTGATATAATATTATATGATTTGTTAAATTATTATAAAAAAATGGACATAATATTACAAAAGCACTACAAAATTACTTTTCAAGTAGACATTGGTTACATATATTAATTACAATTTTCATTATTTTTAAAGAGCAGTCAACCTCTCGACTTTTTGTTGTATAATAGAATTCAAACATTTTGTATTTACTGTACCAAGTTTACCGTATGATTATAAGCTAAAATAATTTACTTTAGTAAAAGGAACAAATACTCATCATTGAATTTTTGCTAAAAAAAATTACACTAGATAATCAATTTGGTTTCAGATGGTGCCAACTATATGTTAATGAAAAAAAATCATTTTGTATAAATATTGTTAGTGTTTCTTTCAGGCCCAAAACGCAGATGTAGTGTCTGAATTAAATACACAGCCTGTACTTGGTGGAACTGGTGTTGTACCAATTTTGAGTGAGGTACCACATCCACCACCCGGAATACCTATACCACAATATCATAATATTGGAGATTACATGGGACAACATGCCTGGCCTACGAACATCATTGTCTCAGCCTTAAACCAGCCCCTAGAGGTAAATATGTAATATAAAATGTATAAAAAATGTAATAACTATTAAAAAGGATGCTACCAAAAGTTGGAGCTTGCATCTGCATGTAGAACACATAAGCTCTTTTTCAATATAACATGTAAGTCAAATTTCACTTGGAAGTAAGAACCTAGCAGATTTACTAAAAAAAAAAAAATATATTTGCTTTGATTGAATAAGGATAAAACTTCAATTTTAAACCAATAAACAAATAAAAATCAACAACTTAGCTTAATTCAATAAAAAAATTTAATAGTTACTGTTTCTCTTTCCAGGTAATAAATTATCCTCCAGCTGCTGCTGCTCCAACATCTCCCTTAGTTTCTTCACCAGGTGACAGTCGGGCAACATCGCCACACTCTCGTCGAAGACTATCTCGTGACCGATCGCCGCCACTACAGTCTGTCACATCTGGCCCTCCCGAACCGACCCCCCTACAAATATCTACCAACTTTGAAAACCTGGCTATTGCAGAGGTAAATGTTGTTGCATTTCCTGGCACTCTAGTCTTATTCAAATTTGAAAAGTTAGAAAAGAAGGGTATTATAGGAAGAAATATTGTATTATACTTCTTGTATTTGGGACTATTTCGTTAAATAAAAATCTGTGCTTTTCAGCGGCTTATTTTTAGTTTAGAATCATGAATGTACTTAAATTAACTTTTGTTCCTTGACATGACAATGTAAATGCTCTTATCCATGTTGACATATTAGGTCGACATTTCAATTGTTATAAAATAATTCCTTCACACTATAATGCATGATTGATATAACATCACCTGGTGTCTTACATGCTAGTCTATTTGGACCTTAAATTAATATTTCTTTTTGGATTTATATGAAAGTCGTTTTGATAACAATTTCCAAAAATGATTTTCAGATGCGACACAATATAGGTGATGAGAGATTACGAGAACTCGGAATTCATCAGTACAGGTCTTTAGAAAAGTTGAACGGAGTTCGAAGAAGAGCGACAGCATACTGCCCCCCCACACGATCGTCATCAGACAGTGGCTCCAGTGCGGCTTCGTCCCCTCCCGACACTCCCGCTCTGTCGCTACGTCGCGGTGCTCCTTCCGCGCCGCCCGTTTCTTATCTGCAGTATCCGAGACCCTACGCCTTCCCCACCCCTCCACCTGCCTACCGCCCGCCGCCGCCCCCCTTCGCGAACGGCGAACCCCCTCCGTACCCGGCCCCCACTCCTTACGCTGGATTTGTGCCGGTCTTATACGCGCCGCCGAAACTTTCCTGCTGGAACTGCGGCGCTGCAGGTCACGCAGGACACGAATGTAAAGAGCCGAGCATGGAAGAGATGACGAGGGCAGGTGGATATCAGTTAGACTTTGGTGGTGCTCCGCCGGAGTCGACGGAGAAATAGGTGAGTCTCGACTGCTGCGGACTCGAGCCGCCGACCGCGACTGCCGCGACCATCGCGATGACCGCGCCCACCGCATCGGGTCGCGCGTCGGCCGATATTCTCAGTTAGTACCAAAGTGTCAGGTCTCAAAATTGTAAATAACGACCTGAATCGGTCTGCACGTGCGCTGCTTGTACCCGGTGCTGCTCTGATCCTTGAAAATTCAAACAAAAAAATCATAATGTACAAAACATAAAATGTTGATGGATATCATATTGTCTACTTAGAATTTGACTATGGAGGTCCTCGTATTTGCGTGAAGGCAATTGCACTTTCAGTCCGGGTTTAGTTCTATAGTACATTCCAGAACATTTATGTAGAAATGTAAATGGCTTTTATGGAACATTATGACTAGTTTAAACGCTTGTAAGTCATTAAATGATTTACTTCCGTCGTAAACTTTATGCGTGTTTGAGGTGTAGGATGGTAATTTATTTATAATTCGTAAATGATTCGGAGTGTTATTTTTCCTTCTGTTTTGAAAAATTGAGTGTATGTCCTTGACGAAAATAATATTACATAATAGCCAGAATAACATCGCAAAAGCCAAGTGTTTCTGGTGGCGGGAAAAAAGGAACAGTTTTACTATATTCTGAACAAAATAAAACTGAGTACCTATCGTTAAAATAGAATTTCACAGAAATTTTAACTATACGTTGAAAGTGCAATTACGCGTTATTCAAATTGAACCTTAACGGAGTGTAGAATTTTGAGGGAATTCCATCTTAGGTTTCGAAAAATGGGATATGAGTTGACTACTTTCGATATCTCGTAATGCCGTTCTTTGAACAGGGTTTAATTTATATAATAAAATATATTTCATATGAGTAATTATTAGCCCAAAACAGTGCCTCGAATTAAGTTAGTATATCTAATGCTACTTGCTGAACTTAATGGTTCATATAGACAAAATAACTTGTTTGCAATTATTCTCAAATGTGGAAGTGCCATAAAGTGCAAGTTTCAATAACCGAATAATTTCGACTAATAATAAATAATGATGACTTAAATATTTAATTTATTCGCATCGTTAATTAGTGAGCTTAGAACAATAAATAATTAGCAATGTGATAAATAGTTATTGTAAAATTGCAACTATTTTAAAACACCTGTGACTTATTATGAAAGCAATCTAAGTTAGTTACTATTAATCGGTGATTAAATGCTACTCAAACTTTTTCCTGTTAAATACTTAGTGATACGCTACTATAGTATTAAAATGTTCTCCGGAATGCGATATCGTATTATAAAGTTTAAGGACATATTATTTAAAAAAAAAATATAACAAAAAAAAAACAAAAAAAAACATGACAATATTAACTTTTTGAATGAACATTTAAATTTTCATTTGGCTCACCCTACATAAATTTAAGATTTAATTGGCAGCAAGAAAAAAGTGCGGCCAATTTCAAATTGGATTGTCTTTTGGTTTTACTAGTCATTGAAAGGATATGTTTATTATACTACTAAATCCTTTCATACAAAATAGTACTTGTAACAGAAACATTTCATTGCCTAAAAAACTAAATAAAAAATAAAGTGCACACCATAACTTCTAAGGCTTTTCGTTAGATTGGACCAATTTGTATATTCTTAACTGTTTTTTAATCCATTTATAATAATATAATAATTGTCGAAACGTTATTGCATGGCAATATTTTGAGCAACATATTTAGTACATAGTGACTCATGTTAGTACAAATTGGTACAGTAATTGGTGTGAAAATATTCTTAAATACATAGATTAGGAATAGTCATAGGGGAGTTATTGTAGTAGATACTTTTAAATTAATGTTTTAGTTTATATTTGCTTCGATGTATAATTTTGTGGAATTCCCTAAAATTCTGTTTTTGTATATTTGACTTTATATCCCAAATTTTTTTTTAATCCTTGTTTGACCAAACGTTTTTCAAGTGAATCAATCAGAGAGTGATTATTTTAAGACTGATTCATAAAGGTAGGCCTCTGAATAAAAAATATGCATATGAAGAGGCCTTGTCAACTCAACAGTTTTTATGTTATTTAACAATTAAAATCGTTTGAAATCTTACAATTGGACTGTAAAAGTCGAAAGTTTTATGACTACCCTTGATTTTGTTCGACAGTGATGAGTTTAAATGAATAAGGATAATGGATTGTTTTGATCAAGCTCACAAAAAATGCAAAATGCTCGTAATATTTATATGATAGTCATTGTAAGTATTTACAACCATGTAAGAGAGTTTACACGTCAGAATGGATGTGTTCATATTTTGTAAATAATTCGGTTTTATATTAAATTAGTTACTGTTTAGAGATTGATTATATATTTGTAAATTAATTAAATTGTCATTATTTGAGTGTCCCCAAGTATAATCGATAGTTTTTTTTTTAAGATCACCGTCACAAATCACAAAATTGCATTTCAAAATCCCAGTTTTTTTTTAGTTCTTATTTTGGGGTTGTATATTGTTTTCGCATAATTAAATGAAAACGGAAAATGTTTTAAATAAACGAATGGGTCATGCGTGGGTGGGTACTGGGTGTTGCCACTGTGGCCGATTTGTATTTATGTAGCTTGCCAATTATAATTTTATTTAAGTGCGTCCATCAACCGCGTAAGCCGTAAATGGATCTTTGTTAAGTGTTTAAAGGCACGAACCGATGACAGAAATGACGATCTGCTATTTATTATATTAAATGCGGAAATTATGTCTTAGCACGAGATTGGGTCTAATTATAGTTCCCTGTAAATGATCACGGTGTCTTGCGATTAGTATCAATTTCCTGTCGAAGGTTGTATGTCCACATAACGTAGATATTGTGTTTTTTATATTATCGTAATTTTAACGTGAAGTTTGACATGACTTACATTATTATAGATTAAACATAGAAAAAAAAACTATCGTAATTAAATAAGGTCGCCTATTAAGTGTAGCCTCATTGTGACACTACTTATGCAATATGGAATAGCGTTATGTGCTGCATATCATAGTATCAAGTGTGATATTCAAGGATTCTTTTTCGTGTGCTCAAACGCAAGCAATCTACGTTTTAATCGGAATGAAACAATTATGTATTATTTTTTAACTATACCCACAGATGCAATATGAGTTATAAAGTATCAAAATATTGTTGCTCGTATGTGCAGCTTCGCTTTGTACTAGGAGTATGAAGGTATTTTTTTACTTTGTACAGGATGTTACATAAATGTGATAATGAATTTTTTGACATAATTAGATATTGTGATTTAGTAATTTGTGTAGTTTATAAATAAAATATGAAACAGAAACTCGCTTTACTAAATAAACTTTATTATTCTTACAGCTTATTGTATTAACGGTTGTATACCTTGTGTTTTTGGTTTCTTTGTAAATGGGTACTTGTACTAAGCTGTTGTACCGTCTGCTAGTGAGAAATTTGTATTCAGGAAAATGAATGTTTCGGCCCAGTATTGTCAGAACTCTGTATCCCACCAATGCTGTGAATCATTTGCTTCCTGATCAATAAAACAATTTAAATCCAAATTGTGTTTTTTTGTTGTTGTTGTTTCAGAGTGCGTTGCTGTGAATAGTGGAAATGTTTTTCAATTTATTATCTTTATCTCAATATATAAAAATGAATTGCTGTTCGTTAGTCTCGCTAAAACTCTATAACGGCTGAACCGATTTGGCTAATTTTCGTCTTGAATTATTTGTGGAAGTCCAGAGAAGGTTTAAAAGGTAAATAAATATGAAAATGCTCGGAATATAAATAAAAATAACAATTTTGTTTTTCCGTTGATGTGTCCCCCGTCGGACCGATTCCTTTTGTTTGTTTTAAGTTTTAAGTTATACAAAAGCTTAGGTTTTTTTTTCTCTATTGAGGTACTACAAAGTCTGCCGGGTCAGCTAGTTTATTATAAATAACAAAGATAACTTACACCTTTTATTTCGTGCCATCTAATAAAATTATTGTTCGTTGTGGGTTGGAGAACCGAACTGGGTATAATAATCGGCACGAGTCTTGAGCTCTGACCTTGACATGCGCAGAAGTCCTTTTTTGGGTCTTGTTTGGGGAACGAGGCGAGAACGGGGGTGCCAGCCGTATTTATTAGGTGATTAAATCTTCCTGCGTCGCCTCACACGCCGTCAGTTGAGATTGGATCTCTGTGTTTTGCACGCGCATAATTGCAGCAAACTACACTTTCGTCCAATTTTATTAGCCACACATTTTTTTTATCTTCGTCTTCTTCTAATCAGCCCACAGACGTATACTACTGGACCTAGGCCTCCCCAAAGGCTCGCCACAAATACCGGTCCTGTGCTTCCTGCATCCAGCGGATCCCCGCGAACTTCAATAGGTCAAACTCATTTAATTTATATTGTTTTTCGTAAGTATTTATCAACTTAGTATTATTATAATATTCTAATAACGTAATATTTTAAACATTATTCTCAAAATGGAAATTTATATAGTGTCAGGTAGTACTTAAAGTAGTCAATAATACTGATAAAATTAAAAAAGGAACATCAATTCAATGATTTAGAATTTTTAACTAACCGTAAACTATCTGTACTTTCATGTTAGCAGAAAGGACGTTAGTTTGGAGCTTTAAACCTGTGACCGACTTAATCAAAGAAAAAGTAAATTTGATGGCTGCCACTGATTGGAATAAACTGTGCCAAAAAGTGAATAAAATAGAAGAGCAATATAGGAAAAGTGATCATATGGTGGACATGTTAACTGAAGAATTTATTATTCATGTTGGTGATGATGACTGTGATAATGATGAAGATCTTAAATCGCATACCGAATATGCAGATGATTTCGATAATGACACAAAATGATGATGAAGATGAAGTTCCTAGTACAAGCCATTTTGGAGAAAGTGATGTGATGGATGGTGTGTCATTTATGATGGAATGAAGAGCTTAACAGAATAATTTTTTTATTTCATGTATGTTGTAGTAGGTATAATTTAAAAACATAAGCATACTCGTACTTACCTAAAATATCTATTTATTTAATCTATAATTTAATCTATCTACTTTATAATTAATATACTTAGACTTTAGAATTTATATAGAACGAATTGATAACCTTTTGGAGTCTGTTAAAAATAGAGCTATTTCTGACTATAATACGAACGAAGCCCCGGAAGAAAAAAAAACTATTATATTATTACTAATTTTTGAATCCCAAATTGAACGAAGTTAATTTAATTATAAAAAAATTAATAAACATATGAGTGAGCCATTTATTTTGACCGTAAGTGTACGATGCTCAGACAGCCCCCCACTCTTTTGTCGAGAGCTCATCACTCGTGCCGATTACTATACGAACTTTTTAAGGGGCTTCACTGAAACCGAGACGTATGAATGGGACCGTTACCGCCCATTTAGAGGTGAAGTCTGATGTCGGAAAATCATTTGAGCCGAGATATCGAAAATCAAAGTTATCGATTTTTTAATATCGTAACTGTAACAAAAATAAATATTGAAGAACATACATGCAATGCCAGGGATACCGCTAAATAGTCTCCGCAAGCCTCGTTTGAAGGACATGCCATAGCGCTCGGGAAACATCATACAGCGGAGCTTATTCCGAAGCCGGATGCTACGTGGCAGAAAAGATCTCTGGAACCGCAATGTGGATGAAAATAGTGCTTCTAGATACTATGGATGAACTCTACTCCGGTGGCGGGCGGTGCGATGGAAAAAACGAGATGATGGGATCATCTCAAACAATTACTTAGAGCACTCCCCGTGGAACATGCGCAACATGCACATTTGTGCAGTGTTTGCATTATTGGGCAGTCCAGATCCATCTGCGAGGCGAACAGCCGCAGGTAACTACTGCGATTACCCCGCACGCGGTGAATTTGGGAAGCGATTCGCTAACGAATAATTGCTAGGAAGCTATCTATTCGCGGATCCGCAAACATCCCCGACGCACCGCAATGACGTAGCAGACACATCAGCGCTCTGAAATTGTTATTATATTGGATAAGCAGAGTATTCTACCTACATCTTGGTGTATTTAACGCATAGGCTGCACGTGTAAAAAGACTAACAGTGACCTGTGAAAAGAATAACTTTCACTTCTGCAGTACACCGCGCGAACATACGGGCCAGCATATTACCTCTGATTGACAACGCCCTGAGCTCCTTTTCCATGTCTACGTCGGGTCTGCGAGCGTCTCAGTGACCGAGTGACCCAGATACTTGAATTGCAACACTTGCTTAAGGAAGCTGCCGCTGGGTGTGACTGGTGGGACAGTTTCTTAGGTCTGCCTGCCTGATTTAAATACCATGAGCTCGCTTTTTATGGTTTTATAAAGGGTGTCCCGGAATTCAACGTAAAGCCGAAACGGAGTGACAGGATTGATTGTAACCATCATGAGAAAAATCAGAAAAAAACTGTCCCATGCAGTTTGGAAATTATGGGCGTTTAAGAAAAACCTAGAAATTTTGTCAAACTGTAACAATTTTTGGGTTATTGTGGTTAATTTTTATTATTTTTGTTCATTTACACTTTGGAAACGTAACCCTAAATAACATTTCTAGAACCACAGTCAAAAATAATGACACAACGGCCCCAAGTTTTCTAGAGTTAAGGCTATTTGTTAAACTATGTACCAAAGTGCCTTGGCAAGTGCCATTAAAAGTTCGCGCATTTAATCAGGATTGTAAAATGGTACAATACTTGTTAGTTTCATACTAAAAAAAACTAGTAAAAAAATTAAAACCTCGAGTAACCTGATTTTTGCTAACCCATTTTACTCAGTTCAAAGGTTTTTTATTGATGTGAGAGATTGCCAAACTGCATGGGATAGATTTTTTTCTGATTTTTCTCATTATTGTTACAATCAATCCTGTCACCCCGTTTCGGCTTGACAGTGAGTTCTGGGACATCCTGTATATGAGCCCATGTTCTATCGCATAACGCTCGCATATCCCGATCAGCTTTCTGAGAGCCCTGATCGATGGACTCAGCAACACTATGTTGCCTGCATGACTGATGTTAAACACACCATCAATGGAGCAGCTGACACTGGCATTGCTGAACCCACGGATTAGGTGGTCAATATATAAATTAACAAGGCTTGGCGATGACAAGCCGCCTTGTCTTACTCCACAAGCACAGCTTTAGAAAGTTCATATTTATTTTCGTTAAAACATCGTGTCATGTAATCGACGACAGATCGATTGAGTCTACCATTATCAGAGCTCTCCAGAACTGCCATGTGTATTAATCAGGAACGACTTTATTAAGCCCGTGTATAGATTTATCCAAATAAGGTAGGTGCGGGTAATAAGGCCTATCGGCTAATAAGGCCTAAGTAACGAAAAAATAATTTAAAATGTTCGATGCCGCTCAAGGACACAATCATAGGTAGCTACACTCCTAAGATGGCGCGTCAAAATTGTCGCGACGCGTCGCTCGCTTGTTTCAACCAGTGCGATGTGATCTTTTGTGAGGGGTGGTTGTGTGTGGTAAGAGTAATAAAAAATAGTCCGACTGAATCGTAAGTAATGTTTGTAATATTACACTTTTATATATAATTTTACGCTACAATTTTCTGTTTTTCATGCTTCTATTGATCTTTGATATCTGAGTAATATATCATGAAACAGTTAGTGTATTTTTTTGTATATCTTTATACCCTATATCAGCGGTTAATAAGGCCTACCAAATTTGACTGTAGGCCTTATTATAATCCTCTTTTTATAACACTATTTGACAGCTTTCCAACTAATATTTTAAATATTTCGTAAAATGTTATGAATGTTTATAAGTAATTACGACTGTTTACTAATTACTTTATTGTTATTTTAGTGTCTACATTATGATGCCCCGCAAACGAGCATTGTGGTCTGAAAATGACTTGGTTTCGGCTGTCCAAGCAGTAANGTAGGCCTTATTATAATCCTCTTTTTATAACACTATTTGACAGCTTTCCAACTAATATTTTAAATATTTCGTAAAATGTTATGAATGTTTATAAGTAATTACGACTGTTTACTAATTACTTTATTGTTATTTTAGTGTCTACATTATGATGCCCCGCAAACGAGCATTGTGGTCTGAAAATGACTTGGTTTCGGCTGTCCAAGCAGTAAGAAGAGGAATACTAAGCACATATAGAGCTGCTGAGAGGTATAAAGTCCCCAGGAGAACCATTAGAAACCATCTCCAGACCGGAAGCTTGAAAAAGACACTAGGTCGAAAATCTATTCTCAGTGACGACCAGGAAGCTGATCTTGTTAGCAGAATTATAAGGTTTGCTGAAGTAGGTTTGCCTGTGACACCACGGATTCTCCGACGCTTGGTCTATAAATTTTGTGAGCTTAATAAGGTGAAGCATAACTTTAATCAAAATGCTGGAGTAGCTGGTAAAGATTGGTTTAAAGCATTTATGAAAAGACATCCCGAAATATCTAGAAGAAAAGCTCAGTTTATTAACCCAGCCAGGGCACAAAAGCTTAACAAATTTATCGTTAATGATCACTTCAAAAAACTTAATGAAATTTATGATAATCTAGATTTGCAAAGCCACCCTGAAAGAATTTATAATATGGATGAGAAAGGCTGCCGTCTAACAATTCATCATAAACAGACTGTTTTGGCAAAGAAGGGTGCTAAAAGAGTGCATTTACAGTCTTCGGAACACGCTGAAAGTGTCACCATAGCGGGATGTGTAAATGCACTTGGTACTGCTATACCACCAATGATTATATTTAAAGGTAAACGATTGAAGCCAGAATTATATGATAATTTGCCACCAGGTTCTCTAGTAGAAAAATCTGCAAAGGGGTATATGACTAATGAACTTTTTAAAGAATTTCTGAAGCACCTAGCTAGATATAAAAGTGCAGGAAAGTCCCTTTTAATATTTGATGGAGCAGCTTGTCACTTAGACTTAACCATCGTTGAAGTCGCAGATTCACTCGACATATCATTATACTGTTTACCTTCGAATACCACTCACGAACTGCAACCCCTAGATAAAGCCGTCTATCGATCATTTGAACACCACTGGGATGCAGAAGTCTTATCATTTATGGAACAAAACCCAGACAAAAGGCTCACTAAGGCACGGTTTAATGTTATTCTTTCAAATGTCTGGTCCAAATGCATGACTCATAATAACATTACAAGCGGCTTTAAAACCACTGGTTTATATCCATTGAATCCACAAGCTATTCCAGAAACAGCTTTTGCTCCGTCTTTATTGACAGAAGTTCCAGGTCTTGTAGTTGACACAGTTGATAAAGAAAATTCGCAACCTCGCATCTCCCCCAAGCCAATAACCCCAAGACCCTCCACGTCGACAGCACAAGAAGAAAGAATTGATAGCAGGGTAAACAGACCTTCTGGAACATTTTACCGCATGGTTTACGGTAGTTCTAGTTCAGATGATGAAGAAGACCAAGTGCCACTCGCTCTAGTAAAAAGAACAGCATTTCAGCAACTTATGCCTACACCGGCGAAAAATATTGAAAAAACACAAAATGTTAGAAGAAAAGCCATTAATTATCGGGGAACTCCAGTCATCAAGGACCTATTCGACAAAAACAAGAAAGAGAAGAAAATAAGAAAGAGGTCAACTCTTAAAGAAAGACATGACAAACAAAACGATGCTATTTGGTACTGTCACGCTTGTGAGGAGGATAAGATGGAAGACATGAGGGCATGTTCAAATTGCGGCAAGTGGTATCATGAGGAATGCGTCGGTTTGACAGTAAATGACATAGATAATTTTGAGTGCCCTGATGGATGTTAAACAAAGAAATATGTTGTAATTTTGAAGACTAAGCATGATTAATGCATATACATTATAATTCATCTCAATTACCAAATATTAGAAGCCTATTTTGTATATTTATGAGTGTTAAAATCTTAGGCTTTATTATCCTACTATAGTATAATAAGGCCTACTGACAAGGTTTTTAAAAATGTTTTATTTTATGTTTGTTTACGGCAAAAGAGGCCATTTTTTGTTAACATTTNATAATAAGGCCTACTGACAAGGTTTTTAAAAATGTTTTATTTTATGTTTGTTTACGGCAAAAGAGGCCATTTTTTGTTAACATTTTATAGTAATTGATCTGTAGGTTTAATTAATATTACAATTTATTGAGTCGTATAAATAGTTTTTATTTTATTTCAAATCTCCCTTAGGTAGGCCTTATTACCCGCAGCTACCTTATATAAACCTTCCTCTTCAATCACTCTATCTATTAAAAAAAACCACATCAAAATCTTTTGTGTAGTTTTAAAGATTTAAGCTTACATAGGGATATAGGGACAGAGAAAGCGACTTTGTTTTATACTATGTAGTGATACAGATAAACATAATTTGTAGAGCTGTTGACTGGATCTGTTGTAGGCGTAGCATTGAAAGGTAAAATTAAGACTAAGAAGCGTCCTTGACTTAAGGTAGTCGGTGTATTCATAGTCTGCGACTATGCCGTATAGAATAGCAATTGTTCTGTATAATTTTGTAGCAAATGTGTTCACGAACGACATTCACATCAATGAATACATTTCTTAGTGCAGGTCTGTCCAGGCTGAGCCTGCTTATGGGCAAAAATGGTGATAGATGTATTCGTGGGAGGTGTAAACTTTATATATACCTTTTCGCTGGTAGCCTAAGGGCCTATTCTAGATATTCTCGGACGTCTATTTGAGCTCACGGGATCAACTTGAAAGAATTTCCTAACAATAATCCTAGCAAGAAAACTATAAGCTATCTACTCACTATTCATACATAGTTACACTATATGTGAGTGAAGGCTTCATGGGTTTCCTTTTTGTTTTTATCACTAAAAAGAGTATATTGATTTAGAAAAGTCTACTATGAATTTAATTTTCTCTTTGTGACGATACAATTATAAATACATTTTTTGAAAAACGTAAATACAAGACGTCTAATTTATACAACTCTGTATAAATAATGTATTAAAATCAAATTTAAGCAATGTATAATTTTGCGCATTTTTTTATGCGTTACGTAAGTAAGGAGATGTGGATACGGGTCACCTAAACGAACTCAGTGGCAATGGTCAGTGATCACTGGTCCTGCATATATTATACGTATGTATATATTTTCGATGAGCGTAATGACTCGAGGTTGTAAGAAAAATAAAACTGCTTCGTAAGTAATAGGTGGTGGAAGTTTAAAGACATGACGGTGTTATCTACATTATTCTTTTAGATCTCTCAGCATGAAAAATTAGAAACGAAACACAAGGAGCCGAACTTCCTCCGTAGACCAAGATGTTTCCGAGGATCTGTGAAATCGAGAATACTAACAAAATCCGAACGGCGCGGCCCGTTTCGGAGTCAAATGGAAGCAGTACTTATTAAACTCCCTGAAATGATGGTGGACAATATTATGCGTCAACACCATTATCCCTATTTTTGTCATGAAGAATTTGTAAGCTTCTTAATATACTTTATTATATAAGTAAACTACCAATATTAAGAAAAAAATATATTATAATGAGATTTACTCNCGAGAGGGCTGGTGGTCGTGGCGCCGACGACCGCCGGTCCGGCGTCCCGAGGGGGAGGGTGATGGGAGAGATGTGCTCCGCACTAAACGCTTCACTTTCCCCCCTTTGCCTCTTCATGAGTTCTGTCTCATGCGAGGTTTGGACGTTGGTTGTTGAGCGACAGGAGGTTTTAGTCAGTTCGACTCTGACATGCTCCGCCTTCTATCCCCAGTGGAGGGCGGAAGTCCGGCGATTTCCTCCTGACAAAAAAAAAAAAGTAATGAAAAGGCGTAACCAAATATGAAATGGAAGATGTATTGCGTTGAACAATATTCCTATGTATAATAATAATATTACTTATTAAACCATTTGTTAGGTTACAGCTTGAATATGCTACTGTGAGTTGGAATCCAATTTAGAACAGGCATAGTAAACCTTTAGATATGGTGCAGCAGCTGAAGTATCTTCATCCGCTGTTGTAATGCTGTGTGTTGTGTAATGCTGCAATCGATCTCTTTTAAATAAATTTACTATCCTCCCGCTTTATATACAAATACAGATTCACGATCGAATGAAAAATGAAAATACAATATTTAGTTATAAATTTAATCGGACTATTTTTTTTTATGAAATTTGGTATCAATTTCCACAACAAATCGCTTGGTCTTGTAATTTATGAACTTATCGTTTTACCGAATAAATGTTGTACCTACCGAGGTGCCTTGCGTCTTACAGCATCTTCGATAGTAAATTATTTAATTTAGACATATTTGCTTTATCGCAGCTTGTATTTCCTTTAAGGAGTTCCACGGTACTGCAGGGTAAGACAGGCTGGCTCTGGTCCACCGGGGTATTCCGGGACACCAGCGGCGCCTGGGGCCGCCTATGGGCTGCCGTACCGAGACGGCCGATGTAAAGTCGTCGACTATAGCCACGACCACCCGTCCGTCGGGCGTTCTAGGGGTAGCGCCACGAGTCTGGTTGTAATGCTGACCGCAGGAACCTTCCCACTCTATCTGGGTTCTGACCCCGGCCGTAGTTCGGACTTCGGGTGAGAGACTGCAAGGAAAGTCGTTTGGTGGGTAGAGTCCTAAAAAATTCTTGGGGCTGTAGGGCTTGGGAGCAGATCTCCCAACATCTGCAGACAGTCAAATCCGATATATCCCGCGCACCCCCTAGACGTGTCACACATTGTATGAGTTTGGAATCCTGCCCGAAAAAAAAACATAAAAATATAACGGTTTTTTCAGATCTTCTGGACCCATGAACATCTGAATCCTTCTAATCTGAATTTAGTATCTATGTAGTAGATTGAATCACTGTACAACTAAATAGGTATATAAAAAAATCGGATTGAAAACTTAACGATGATGAAATTGTAAAAAAAAAAACATTCATAAAACAATTAAAGAATCTTAACCAAGTCCACCAAGATGGGTATTGGGTAGTTGCAGCCACGTTGTAATTTCTATGGGTTCCGATAATTACCTTAACAATATCTTGGTCGTGTTCTTATTTGCAAAATTAGTGTAATTAATAGGACACTGTTATAAAAATACAAATTAATCCATGTAAATAAACGAGTATCAGCGCGTGGTTTTAAAATCGATGGAATCGATTTGAACATTTAGGATTCCATTGCTAGTTACCACGTGATAAATGACACTTGACAGATATGACGTAAAGCCGCAAGTTGTATTATGACTCAATAGAAGGTTTGAAATTTTGGATAAACCTCTCGCAAGACCCTTAAATTAGATACATTTATATTTAGACCGATATTTTATTTACATCGCAACATGGATAATCAAAGTAAACAATTAGCTGAAGACTTTTTCTTAAGAGAGCCTGTAGACGCCCGCATCAGGTAACTTTGGTTGGTGACATTTTGTACCATTTAGCAACATGTTTTTAAAAATTAAAATACGTTTCTCCATAGAAAAGTGAAAGATGAGCCCAAAGAAGAATCACACCCGAATCTCAAAGTTGAAATGCAAACGATTCGTTTGAATCCGGACTCACAGAAGATAATATTAGATACATTGAGGTATATCCATGGTTCTGAATTCAAATTGGGCAGTGCTAGTCTTTACAAGGTATGAGAGAATGGGTATTTCATAAAGCACTTCACACGAAATATTTAAGTAAACTGATTGTTTAGTATTTGAGTGTATTTGTAGATGTTTATTTTCATGAATGCTCTTAAAAGGTTTGTTTAAAAGCTCATATTGTTCCCTGCATTGTGTGCAAGTTGTAACTTACATATTTTTAGAAAATTTTCATTATGTCCATTATTACACATGCATAATGTAAAAAATATATTTTCAGGATAAAGGTTCAAATCTGGGAAACAGGTATTGGATGGAAAGAGGCAATTTAGTTGTCCAAGGAGGATGTGACTATTCTCTTAACATGAAACCTGATATACAGAGCTCAGAAGCTAGACTTAGATCTTTTGCTTTATCAAAATTAGAAAAGTAAGTAATTGAATGTAATTATTGCTATCCATAAAATCTATTTGATGACGGTGGTAGCTGTTAATCATAGACATTAGCAATACTGGTTCACTGTCAAGCCCCTGCCTATATAATTGATAATCGGCACCAATAGTGAAGATGATAAGACATACGAGTTTATATTAGGCTCTGCTATAAATAGTTAATTTTAAGCAATTGAAATTTCACACTCCAGATACCACTTCCATAAAGCACATTGTGCAGAAGCCTTAGAGATAGCAGCAGAAAGTGTAGAAAAGTCCCTAGAGATTTTATTTTATAAATATTTTAAGATAGACCCAGAGGATAAACCGGAAAACACCCTCTCAAATTCAGAGTTAGAAGAGATGAGAATGGATGAAAAAGCAGTATTAGAATCAATATATGATACCAGTTTCAAAACGAAAGATGCAGATGTATGGGTTGTCAAATTAGATCTAGACTACTTAACAAAGCTATACGCAAATAAAGTTGATGCACCGAAAAAGAAAACAAACATAAATTACAATAATAAAGGGAAACCAAAAGAGATGTGTAAACTTATTTTAAAGGGACACTGTAGATTTGGTGATAAATGTAAGTTTTCGCATGAAATTAATACAGAGAAAACTCAGCCCGATACAGAAAACGCTGGAACTCAGAAAATTACTTATGAATTAGAAGTAAGGTTTCCGAAAGACACACTGTATCCTTATCAACCCCCATTATTGTTTTTCAAAACGGAAAACCGTACTGATACCATACCCGATTTAACTTGTTTGAAAATAACATGTAGACTCGTAGACGAGGCGAAAATTCTTGCACAAGATGGAGTACCAAGTATATATTCCATTGTGGAATTGTTACAAAATGAAGAAGATATCATAAATTTTATAAAATTTGATACAAGATCATTTTTAGAACCTTCAGAAGCTCTATTTCCACAATTAATAGAGGATGAAGGTAAACATGAAGTTAAACCAAGTCATTACAAAAAAGGTGTTATCAAAGACATAAGGAATAACATAAATTTTGAAGAAGTTTTGAGAGAAAATAAAGAAATAGCTAAGAGATGGTTAGAAAAGAGGGAAAATAATAGGTACAACAAAATGATGTCAGATAGAAGAAAATTGCCTGCTTGGCAGAAGAAGAATGATATATTGAATGCTTTGAAAAAATCACAGGTTAGTAGTATTCAACATCTTTAAGAAAACTTCAATTATCTTGTTATACAATGGAAGACAGTGATATATTATTATTATTAAAAAAAAGCTATAATTTATATTATTTTGTCAAAATATGTATTTAAATGGAAAAAAAATTGAAGAAAAATTTGAAAAAAAAAAATTCTAAAAAAAGTGTCAGTGATACTATGCACTTCATTCAACTACAATCTATCGCACACAAATAATTGATATGCATTTGACAGTAGTGCTTAGAAATAAAAATTGAATATTAAAACTTAGATTTCATGCTTGTTGCCACTGTGGGAACATCATTATTCAACAAAAATTTTTATGGACAAGTAAATACATTATGTTGATACTGAAGAACAAGCTGTCACAGACCAAGTTTTTGTTACTCCTAGTTAACTAAATATGATAAAGCATACCTAAAATTATGAAATGTGAAATTAATATATAATTCATTTAATGCAGCTTTCCATCCTCAGATAGTAGTGATCAGCGGTGAGACCGGTTGTGGTAAAAGCACACAAGTGCCTCAGTACATACTGGATGACTGGTTGAATAATTTCTCCAAAGATGGTCCTGAACATGTCGAGGTAATCTGTACTCAACCGAGAAGAATATCTGCTATTGGTGTGGCAGACAGGGTTGCTGATGAACGCGTGGAGAAAACTGGCCAAGTTGTTGGATATCAGGTACGAAAATATAAAAAAAAACATTTTAAATGAAATCTTAGGCCGCCCAGTATTGTTATACTGGGTCAAAGATTTGAACTGTAAATAAATCCAGGGAATTTTTCATTGGGCTGGTGACTTTCCACTTATCGGTAGCATCAGTTTATCTGTTGATAGCTGATGATTTGATTTGATATGGATAATAAATAAAAAACTATGCAATGTACAATAATTGGTAATAAGCTGCCCTGCATTATCGTGTCTTTTGCCTGAAATGAAAACGTAGAGCTTCATATTACCCACAATATAGGCAGACGAGCATACGGCCCACCTGATGATGAGTGGTTACTGTCGCTCATGGATGGCAGCAATCCCAGGGGCAGAGCCAAGCCGCTGCCTACCGACCTAACTAGTCACATCTCAATTTATTAACGCCTAATGCCCATCCATCTTTTATCAGCTTTAAGAATATAAGAATGTAGCTCATTATTGCTTAAGTTACGTCGTCACTACCCTAACATGTTGGTGTACAAACAAGCCAACGAAATGTTTCTAAGCTCCCCTTTTTAGTCTCAAATACTATGTGCAATATACTACTAACGAATATGATATCTCACACAAATGTTTCATTAAAATAGTATATTTGTGGTAGCATAGAAAAACTAATAAGAGACAACGTCTTATAATTCGATGGAGCCGGCTGCACGCACGAAAAAACAAGACTCATGCGGCGTTACCTCTATCTGAGGCGTATTTTCTTATGAAGTTGTCACATTCAACTATCGTCAGTAAACCGACTTTACAGACAACCGATTTTTTTTTTCATAATTTGTTTTAATGTAATACATATATTTCAGATTCGACTGGAGAGCAAAATTTCTTCAAAAACTCGCCTAACATTCTGTACAACTGGGATCCTGCTCCGTAGGTTAGAATACGATCCTCAGTTGAAGTCGGTAACACATATCTTAGTCGATGAAGTGCACGAGAGATCCGAAGAGAGTGACTTTCTTTTGTTAATATTAAGAGATCTGGTCAAAGTCCGGAAGGACTTGAACGTAATATTGATGAGTGCAACACTGAATGCTGATCTGTTCTCGGATTACTTTGGAAATGTTCCAGTATTAGAGATTCCAGGTGAGACCTAATTGATTAAATTGATAGATGGGCAGGCCCGTGATATAATCTGTGGTTTAGGATTGGACCGTTTTAGTCATAAGTTATTGGGGGAATAAGGCTGACAAAGAATACGAATTTTGATCTGTCGAGCTGAGCTATTTTACTGATTTACAGTCAAGTTTAACAAGAGTGCATACAAAATTAACCATAAAAAAAGCTTTTCAAATGTTAGACCCAGTGCAATAAAAAAAAAGACTTAGAAAACAAAACATGTGCCAGAAAGCTTTTTACTTTTTAACACCCTACCACCTTTTAACCGCCTTGAATGTATGCATTTAGCTGTGGTGTATTCGAGATACTATTGTTGCTATTAGACATATTTTATTGCACCGTCCAGGACTGCAGTGAACTCCCATCCACTTTATTTGTCTGAGTGCTATCACAACGTCCAACGAGCATTGGAAACGTTATCGGGAAAAGATTGGCTACGTCCCTGATATTACCTATGTCTACAGGCCACCGTAATCACGATCAACTAGTGAGTTCAGCTTTAATACAAAAAAAAAGTTACTTACCACATTTTTTCTAGGCAGGACATTCCCTGTTGAACAATTCTTCTTAGAAGAAATTATGGATATGACGAATTATGTGTTAGAGGAGAATGGACAGTATTCTCGTAAAGTTAAAAAGGGTAAGTCTACGAAAGAACATAACTTATTATAATTAATGTTTTGGAAAATAATAGTATATACTCGGAACATTCTCTTTAGGAATTTACTAATACTCGTATAAACATTTTGTATTAACATGTTAATCAAGAATTTAAGTCTATTAATCATATTAATGACATCATCTTCAATGTTTAATGAATAAATGTAATTTCAATTAGGTATTATCCGTAATATAATTAAACGATCCACGTACAAAAACATACTATGTTATCCGTTGAATACATTAACATTTTATATTTAGAAGTGGTACTCAATGATTGGTTATTTTAAATTGACAATATGAACTTGAAGGTGATAAAGAGAGGCGAATAGATCTGGAAACTGAATTGGAAACTTGCGACGTAAGAGCCGATTCGACTGAAGCCCCTAAACTATCGATACGGGATGAAAATCTGACTATAGGACAAATGATTGCGAGATATCCGAAATGCTCTAAAATAACGTGCAAGAATATGTACCTCATGGACACTGAAAAGGTATGCTTCGAGTGAAAATTGTGAAAATGCGAATACATTGACTGTTCTATTTACTTCATGTTTGAGGCTCAGCTACAGGGTGTTCTATTATGCGATCTATTTCAGATCCTCATAAATTATTTGCTTGTTTTTGTGATTAAAGAAAGCTCGGCCGCTTGTTAAATTTTCACTAGAGCCCTTAGACATCACCATATGAATGCCTCCATTCAACTTGATATTCAAGTCCCAATTATAACGCATTCTTTAATACAGAAATAAATAGAACGGTGGACAATAAATTTTAATTGTATTGTACAATATTATTATAAAAGTAATTACAGTCTCTAAGATGTTTTTCATGTTGCAGATAAATTCAGAATTAGTCGAACATGTACTTAATTACATAGTAAATGGTGACCATAAATGGCCAAGAGAGGGCGCTATACTAATATTTCTACCTGGGATTCAAGAGATTATGTCTCTCTACGATCAGCTCGTTGATAGCCACACATTCAGTCCGAAGTAAGTACTTGATAATTTATGTTTACACAACTAGAAAGTAGCACAACTAGTACAAGTAGTATGGGCTCGAGATATTTTAAACATGGTACAGGATCTATGTAGCGCTGAGTGAATAGTAGAAAGTAATAGAAAAATAATAAATGTTCAGACATGATATTGATGGAGATTCCACGTTTCCGTTTCCTTCAGTCATTCCTTCATTACTAAGAAGGCCTATACTGTACTGGCCTGATGCAGAGCTTTGCTTGGGACCTCGTCCTTTTGGCCAGTTGTCCTCAAATTTTTCAGTCGCAATGAGACGCTTAAAATTATCGGACTTTCTACGTACGTTCTAGATTAAACGTGGTACAGTAGAGGTGTATATATCGAACCTCTCTCCTTCAGAAATTCTTGTTTTTTCGTTCACGTTAAAAACGTAATTGAAGAATTGTCATTTTTCAGTTTTGATTGTAATACTTTAAGCCTTAAAGGCAATACCTTAAAGTTCAAAGTACGCGCCTGATTTAAAAGATACGAAAAGTTTGCTTTTTTCTTTTGTAACTATAATTTAAATATCATTTTTAACTTTAAAAATTTTATATTATATAAACTAATATTATGTGAATGAACATATTTATAAGAGGTTCAGAGTATAAAACTCACTTTCTTAATTTTTTTTAATAAGCCACTTCAATTCTAAAGCTGCGATATAACGTTTCTCTAAAACTTCAATATATAACTCATAAATCATGAAAACATTTTTCTAAATAAAGTATTTGTTTTCAGAACAGGTAAATACATGTTAGTTCCGCTACATTCGACTTTATCGAGCGAGGAACAAGCCCAGGTATTCAAGAAGCCGCGGGAGGGCGTCAGGAAAATTGTACTGTCCACGAACATCGCTGAGACGTCGGTGACCATCGACGACTGCGTGTTCGTCGTGGACTGCGGACGGATGAAGGAAAAGAGGTAACTTCAAATTACATTTTTACCTCAGCAGCTCAAACATGCCGCCTTGGCTGCGAGACAACAGTGAGCAAAACGCGATTTTGATTCGAGCGTGGGTCGAAAGTATCTTTTTAATTTTTCAATCTTCAGTGCCACGAATTGACATTGTTCAGCCATAAATTTGAAACATTCGAATTTTTCACATGCATATAAAAAAGGAAGTGAAAAAAAACCCTTCGAAATTCGATTTTGGAATTCTACCTCAAAGAAAACACGTTCGGAAACGCGTATTACCCTAAAATTTAAAGATAATATTAGAATAGTAATAAAGAAATTACGTTTTTTTTAAATAGTTTTTCAATGTATTCCTATTCATTTCTATGTCTCCTAAGTAGTTTGTGTTCTCACTGCTGAGGATTTTAACTTTGAATCACTCGCTACGCTCGTGAATCAATCATAGAATCCTTCGCTTGCTCGGGACTCAAAATCAGCACTCGAACAAAAAACAACTTTGCTCTCTTGTTGAAATCGGAGTCTGAAGGTGGGAGCATTAGGAATAAATACATGTACCTCGGATTTTAGTGTAGTTTTTGTTGTTCTTGAAACATCGACGTATAGACTGTAATTACAAGATCATATAACGGCCATCTGGTATAGTGGTAAGTGACATGGTCACTACAAAAGGGGGTCGCGGGTTCGAAGCCCGCCAAGGTAAGATATTTGTATGATAAATATAAATGTCTTTTCCAGGGTTATGGATGTATATTAAATATATGTATGTGTATAATAAAAATCTTACATTTATTTCCGTTATCTGGTACCTGTAACACAAGTTCTTTACGAACTTATCACGGGACCAGTTAACGTGGCGTGATTGTTAGTAAATATTTATTATTATTATTATTATTATATATTTAAGGAAATTTTAATTTTAAAGTTACAATGTATTAATCTGGAAAATATATTTTATCCAATTGCAATTCAAAGAGCTGAAACTTTGTTAATCGACTTTCACGTTCTATCTGTACTGTTTAAATTTTTAACATATATTTAATACTGTGGCCATATTTAAAGGCTTAAATATTTTTTCTCTGACAATGATGGTGTCCGAAAGTAATATATTTATTAAAAAAATTGTATTCATTGAAAAAATTGCCTTTCATCGTCATCGTTTGCCAACATAGGTATTATATATAAATAAAAATTTTCAGGTTCGATTCGAATCGTAACATGGAATCGTTAGACCTGGTGTGGGTGTCGAGAGCGAATGCGAAACAGCGGAAAGGTCGCGCCGGACGCGTCATGCCCGGAGTCTGCGTGCATCTGTACACGTCTCACAGATACCACCACCACCTGTTGGAGCAGCCCGTACCGGAGATACACAGGGTGCCGCTAGAGCAGCTGGTATTGAAAATAAAGATACTGCCGCTCTTCAAAGACATGAGCACCCATGAAGTCTTAGGTTAGATTCAGTTTTATTTATTATAACGCCATACATTTTAAGTACTAAAACTTTTTTACTATTAACTTTATTTGACTAACTTATTTACTAAACTAAACTAATTAAACTTTGCTGGTGGTTTCGGTTTGAAGGGTGGGGCAGCCGTTGTAACTATACTGAGACCTTAGAACTTATATCTCAAAGTGGGTGGCGCATTTGCGTTGTGGATATGGATGGGCTCCTGTAACCATTTAGCACCAGATGGGCTCTGAGCACGTCCACACAAAAAGCAATAAATAAAAATTTAAGTTACATTTTAAGTAATAACCCTAAATGATATTTTTATGAAGAAGGCAGTTACCTTTTTTATTGCTTTACTTTAACAATGCTCTAAGTCGTGGAGATATGAAAAGGACAGAAGGCAAGTGCCTTAAATACAATAGTTACAGTAAATATGTGCTTACACTTTAAATATCGTATCAACGCGGGTATTTCTGAACGCACCACGTTAAGAAATATCTAATTATAAGTCAGAAAACTTATTTGTTCAGATCACCCATTCATAATATATTCCGGTTTTAATCCAAATTTGTTTTTCATAGGCAAAACTATAGAACCGCCCATGAAGCAGAATGTAGATGGCGCTCTCTGTCGCTTACAAGATGTCGGAGCTTTAGACAAAGCTTTTGTTCTGACTGCGCTCGGGAAACACTTGGCAGCCCTACCGGTGGATGTACGGATCGGAAAGCTTATGTTGTTCGGTGCTATATTCTGTTGTGTCGACTCAGCGTTGACTATGGCTGCGTTTTTGAGCCATAAAAGCCCTTTCGTTGCGCCCTTTGGTAAGAAGGTTGGTGGATTTTTGTTTTTTTAATACTTCACATTTATGTGAATATATTATATGACTAAGTAGGGTTGGCACAACCTTAGCCGATGTCGAATTAGCTCGCTGGCTTTACCTCTGGCCGTTTCGAATGAGGTGATCGATAGAATGACCTTGGATTCAAGATCTTGGATGCAAGATATAAATTAGATTTTAATTTATAGTAAGTGGTCACTTGATGTTAAACAGAAACGGTAATGAGGTTGAAATTTCAGTTTTTTTTTATTGCTTCGATGGGTGGACGAGCTCACAGCCCATCTGGTGTTAAGTGGTTACTGGAGCTCATAGACATCTACAACGTAAATGCGCCACCTTGAGATATAAGTTCTGAGATCTCAGTATAGTTACAACGGCTGGCCCACCCTTCAAACCGAAACGCATTACTGCTTCACGGCAGAAATAAGCAGGGTGGTATCTACTCGCGCGGACTCACAAGAGAAACTACCACCAGTTTTATTTTATAATAACAATTTTCTTATATTTTCTATAAATCGTAACGCATAACAGTGTCGAGGCAGAACGACAGTGCCTACTTGTAAATGTACTCAATCTCGATCCTAATATATAGTTATTTCCGATAAGTAATGCGTTTCGGTTTGAAGGCTAGGGCAGCCGTTGTAATTATACTTGAGACCTTAGAACTTATATCTCAAGGTGGGTGGCGCATTTACGTTGTAGATGTCTATGGGCTCCAGTAACCACTTAACACCAGGTGGGCTGTGAGCCCGTCCACCCATCTAAGCAATAAAAAAAAAGGTGTACATTAGAGGGTTTAGTTCAAAATAAGATGACACTATTACGTACTATATAATCTAATCTATATTCAGGCAGTATGTGGGTAGAATGATTTTTTCTTAAAATATGTAATATAACAAATAACGCAAATGTTGATTGGTTAAAGTTAATTAACAAATATACAAGGTACGATGTATTTACGAGTTTTTGTGCTTTCTTTCCCAGGGAGAAGCGGATGCTAAAAGAAGAGAATTCGCGTGCTCAAACAGCGATCAATTAACTACATTGAAAGCATACAGGGTGCGTTTTTTTGTACTAATTCAAAATAAGAAAAAAAAAATTTTAAATGTTTCGCAGGGTACAGTTTCGATGTAAAGAATATTTTAGGTAATTTTTTTACGCCTTGGGTTACATTATTGGAGTTTTGGTAAGGAACCCTAATTTTTTCAAAAAAGATAATAGCCTATATCACTCAGGAACAGTGTATCTTTCAAACAGTGAAATATTTTTTTAAATCGATTCAGTACTTTCGGAGCCTATTCAATACAAACAAACAAACAAACAAATCTTTGCTCTTTATAATATTAGTATAGAAGTATAGATTATTTCAAGTGCGGCAAATCTATTGTCGCTACATATAGCATTCTATATTTAGCCGCAATTAATACTTAAACTAGTAAAGTTTGCGTGTAGCATGTGCTGTTTGGTTCCTATAACAATAACATACAGGTTAATTGAATCACAGTGAATTTTTATTACATTAAGAATAATGATGGTTTTTTTTTTTTAGAAATGGCAACAGGCCATGAAATCGAGTACCTACGCAGCCTTGGTGTTCGCAAACGAGAACTTCTTGTCGCACAAAACACTTTTAATGTTGGCCGACATCAAACACCAACTTCTGGGCTTGTTGGCGTCTATAGGATTCGTGCCGGACATGCCGGCTCTCAGGAAGAAAATGCGAAAGGATTCCGTCGCCAGTTTGACTGGAGACGAGGTCGGTGCTGCCTATACTCCTCCTCCTCCTCCTTGCCTCGATAATCCTCAACGCTGAGGATCGTGACCTCCTCTAAAAACTTTCTCCGAGATTATCCTGCACGACTAGTACATACAGAAAGCATAGAAAATACGCTCCTTTTTTATTTTTTATTAGATGGTTGGACGAGCTCACAGCCCACCTGGTGTTAAGTGCTTACTGCAGCCCATAGACATCTACAACGTAAATGCGCCACCCACCTTGAGATATAAGTTCTAAGGTCTCAGCATAGTTACAACGGCTGCCCCACCCTTCAAACCGAAACGCATTACTGCTTCACTGCAGAAATAGGCAGGGTGGTGGTACCTACTCGTGCGGACTCACAAGAGGTCCTACCACCAGTAATTAAGCAAATAATAATTTTACGGGTTTGATTTTTATTACACGATGTTATTCCTTCACCGTGGAAATCAATCGTGAACATTTGTTGGGTACGTATTTCATTATAGAAGCTCGTAGCTCTATAATGAAATAGCTCATATATCTCCTCCTATAACGAGGACTTAATGATGTAGAATTGTCAGAATTGTGCGTAAAACTTATACTGTCTTAGTTTTGAGCTTACAGTAGAGACCTATGTTTTCCTGTGGGCACCATAAAAGACAATTAAGGTAGTCACTGGAGAATACACACTAACTACATTTTGATCGTCGTATTGGCAGTAGGATATATTCAGAGTTCACACAGATGGCCGTACTAATGTCCTGTGTATTTCTACCTTGTAGTTGTTAAGTTGGGTCATGGAACCCATCTTCACCCAAACCTAATAACAATAAAATAAAAGAGGTTATAAAATCATCAAACGGCACTCCAGATAGCGAACAAGTCATGTAACCTCACCCGGGGCCAAAATAATTGACGATTTAACTTTAAACTAACACTAGCACGGCGATTAACCACATATGACGTCATACATTGTGATTCATATCAATTGAAATAAGATAAAATCCGCTGGAATTATTAAGTGATATTTCATTTTGTCAATTTTCTTATTGATGTCTGATTGCCTGATAGTAACAAAAGTACGTATTGTTGTTTCAGCTCAATACAAACGGTAACAATGATAAGTTATTAGCGGCCATTTTGTGCGCAGCCTTGTATCCGAACGTGGTGAAAGTAAGTTTTTTTTTTTTTTTTTTATTGCTTAGATGTGTGGACGAGCTCACAGCCCACCTGGTGTTAAGTGGTTACTGGAGCCCATAGACACCTACAACGTAAATGCGCCACACACCTTGAGATATAGTTCTAAGGTCTCAGTATAGTCACAACGGCTGCCCCACCCTTCAAACCGAAACGCATTACTGCTTCACGGCAGAAATAGGCGGGGCGGTGGTACCTACCCGTGCGGACTCACAAGAGGTCCTACCACCAGTAATTACGCAAATTATAATTTTGCGGGTTTGATTTTTATTGCACGATGTTATTCCTTCACCGTGGAAGTCAATCGTGAACATTTGTTGAGTACGTATTTCATTATAGAAGCTCGTAGCTCTATAATGAAATAGCTCATATATCTCCTCCTATAACGAGGACTTAATGATGTAGAATTGTCAGAATTGTGCGTAAAACTTATACTGTCTTAGTTTTGAGCTTACAGTAGAGACCTATGTTTTCCTGTGGGCACCATAAAAGACAATTAAGGTAGTCACTGGAGAATACACACTAACTACATTTTGATCGTCGTATTGGCAGTAGGATATATTCAGAGTTCACACAGATGGCCGTACTAATGTCCTGTGTATTTCTACCTTGTAGTTGTTAAGTTGGGTCATGGAACCCATCTTCACCCAAACCTAATAACAATAAAATAAAAGAGGTTATAAAATCATCAAACGGCACTCCAGATAGCGAACAAGTCATGTAACCTCACCCGGGGCCAAAATAATTGACGATTTAA